>OX381711.1:26878432-27050932 GCA_947462335.1 Harmothoe impar
GGAGGTCAGGGGGTGGGATTGTACCCCTACGGTGTCTATAGAGATGTCTGACTTAGTATCAGGATGATAGTATACCGTCTATCATTTGGAAATACTAAGGATTCAATTCTTCAGGTCCCCTATGCAATAGTAGTTAAGTATTATTTGACAACAGTATTCTAATTGTCCGAGGACAAATCCTAATATATATGCACATAGCAATTCATTGCTTTTAATACAAGATCTTAAAGTCTGAAAGCAAATGTTCAACTTCTGTGTTTAGTGCTGCTCATATAATCCACAATCAACCCAGAGAGCAGCAAGAAGTATATCAATCCAGACAGAGCTTTTCCTATGTTTCTCTCCTCAATTCCACTGGCGTTGTCAAGACTATAGGTTCTGTGAACTAAAGCAAATGTGATACCTGTGCTGAAGTTGTTCCCAAATACGCTTCAGGATTTCAGGTTGCATTATAATAACTACCCCTAACCATCTACTTATATGCTAATCTCTGAGCTACGTTCTGATGAGTACTAGCATTACCCTTCAGTTACTCTTAGTCAGTGATGACTGATGAGTAACTAACATTACCCTGAGTTACTCTGAGTCAGTGATGAGTTACCAACATTAACCCTGAGTTACTCTGAGTCAGTGATGAGTTACTAACATTACCCTTGAGTTAGAGCCAGTGATGAGTTACTTACATTACCCTGAGTTACTCTGAGTCAATGATGAGTTACTCACCTGTGGTGTGGCCGTCGGCGACCTGCTGCGTGTTGGTGGCGTCCTTGTCACCATGGTAACCATGACGCTGGGAGTCGGCCATGTTGTCTGCCGCCTCACTGGACGAGTTAGAGCCGTCCTCCAGCTCGCCATCATACTGCCCTGGCCGGTTAGACAGGGGCCGGTGTAGCGAACCACTGGGATCATCCTGCTGGTAGTGCTGGCTCTGCTGCTGGCCTGGCCGGAACTCGTAGAAGGGCCCGCATACTGTGTCCCTGTGCACGCCGCACGGCCGCCGGATGATCTCATTGACCGGACACGTGGAGCAGGGCACACAGCCGCCTGTGCTCCTGTTCCGGAAGCTGCCTCCAGGGCAGTGGGCGCGGGGCCTGGAGGAGGACTCCCCCCTCCCGGTGGCGGCCTGAGACCCCCCGCCGTGAGGGGTGGAACCACTCCTCAGACGGTGGTCCATGTGCTGTCTGTGTACCCTGTCTTTACGGTGGTGGTTACCACGACCCCCCAGGTTACTGTAGGGTCCCTGCGTGTCATGGTCCCTGTCCCTGTCCCTATGCTCCTCACTGTCTCTATCCCTGTCCTCCCTGTCCCTGTGTCTATGGGACTCCTCGCTGCTCCCCCGTCGTTGCGCTGGTACCAGTTCTACCAGCAGTATCAGTGCTATCACTACAGGTACCAGCAACCTGAGCGCGGCCATGGTGGTGAGGGGGTCGGAGCGGGTCAAGGTAGGCGGGGATCAGCTCACAGCACTTCCGGTGTACAGGTGTGGGTCAGTGTAGTTGGCAGGTGTGTGTGAGAGGTGGTCCCACACTAATCCGACGTGATCCCAGAAGCTGGCACCCGGAGGCGGTGCGGAATGGTAATCTGAAAATATATAAGAGGTTTACAATTATCATAAAATAAGAGTACAATTGGAGTTGTATGAATCACCAGCCAATGAGTCATGCAGCGATGCAGGTGGGGGGGGGGGGGGGGGGACTCCACAGTAACGTCATCAAACAAGGCAAAATAGAATACACTTGTACTACACTGTTAGAAGTTAATGTAGCTGAGCAGTGGAATCTACTGTAGTTCTACAGTATATACATGTACTACAGCATTAGTGTGCATGTGCATTAGAATATACTGTTGGTTTACAGTATATTAAAGAGGACATCATTTTGGTTTCAATATTTATAGTGTAGGCCGGGATTCAACGATGCAGTATTCATGGATATATAAGCATGGGGATATAGATAATCATTGATATAAGGCATGGGACCTGTGATGTATGGTAGACATAGCTTCTGAGCCTTCTCTGTGGCTTAGAGTGAGGCGATGCATTAAAGGCACTGAAATCATGTATTGTTGAAGTATTACCTAGATGTATTTTGTGTATGTGCGCTGCCATGGTTTACAATCCTCCCCATCATGACGAGGGATTACTGGTACTACTATGTATAGAGGTTACCGTTTCCAACACCCGAGTTTAAAAACGATCATGACAGAGGCCCCCTTGTTTGGGCACAATCCAAGTTTTATCTGACAACAAATGGCATTTAATAGCCCAATTAATGTGTCTAGTTCAGGATCATTACCAGAGGTTTATGTAAGGATGTTCTGAATAGGTCTAGGGTAGGCTGAGATCAGATTACAAATGTTCTCCCTGTTCGTCTGTAAAAAGGGTATTTCCTAGAGTGAAGAAGGATTGTGTGTGGGACAAAGGTAGAATACATGGTATGAGGAGACCCAACACTAGCTGAGGAGAAGACACTGAGAGTGGTCTCAGTTTAAAAAAACTAACACTGATATTGTCCTTTCTCTAATGCCTACAGTGGTTTTTGAACCGCAAACAGAACAGGAAAGGTCTTTTTAACACACAAATGAGCGGAAGGTTTCGTGTCAGAGTCTGGAGAGGAATATGATAAAAAAAAAGAAATACAATAGGATTATTTCTGGTGGTGGTGGGTTTATTAATTAACAATCTTCAAGTGTACTCTCTAAATGGACTTGTTAATTATTATCATTAAAGTGTGTGCATTATATCAATTTTCCGACCAGATGACTCTCCTCTAGGGTATAATACCTGACAGTGACCTCACACAAGAGACCATCCCCCCCCCCCCCCCCCCACACACACACAGTCCAAGTATTATTGTCTCCAGCCTAAACAAAGCTCATACAAAAAACAAACCCCCTACCTGCTGTGTATATTGGCTATATGATAGAGCCGGGTGTTGCTCCAGTGGGTGGGAGGTGTCCCTGTGTAGTCTCCTCCTGTAGGAGTCAGTCGGTGCAGCCCCTCCTGGGTCTGCCTCCTGGAGTAGTGTATGCAGTCTGCAGGTCTGTAGGGTGTAAGCTCCTGCCGTCCTGCTGTCCTGCTGAACACTGCCGCTAGCCTCCCCACCCACCTTCTTTCTACTGTTTAGACTTACTTCCAGGCATAGACAAGTCCCGACCCGTCCTCAACAACTGGGTCAGTGATATCAGCCGCTAGCCAATCAGAGGCCGTCGAACTAGGTCAGACTAGGTCGTGAGGTCAGATGTAAGAAAAGTCGTCTGCACTGGGAAGAGTGAAGTGGGATTGTGAAATTCATGGATTCTCCCACATCAAATAGTAATAACATGGGATTTGAGAGTGCGAATACATAGGGGTCTTTCTAAAGTCATCTCAAATACACATAACAAAGGGAATCATATGTAGAGCCCTGTGGAAACTGTGTTAGTGTGTGCAAATGGTGAAGTTTCAACATTGGCCTGTGTTGCAACTACACTATAGGATAATGTCATACAAAGTCGATATTGCAATACATACTCATATTTCAATGAACTTTCCTACTTTAGCCTTGTCATGAAAAAGTATACTATTTGAAATTACGAACAATATTTTATGAAAAAATATCATCAGGGCTGCAACCTTCTATATAAAAGATGCAATAGCGTTTGGAGTTTTTTTTCTTCTATATAGCATTATGGGTTTAAGTAAATGTTAGACTTGATTGTTTTATGGGTAAATACGTATCTGGTAATATCCATAATATTTAAGGGATATTGGACAATATTCAAGTGGTATAAACGAACAGATCAGTCAGGTCTGTGAAACATTGAATATAATTATCTCTTCAACAGACATCGAAGGAACATGCATTGGGTCCGAAAAATGAAAACCGTGACACTCAAAGCAATCTGAAATAGCTTCATTACATTGAAAGGGCAACACATTGCCTCCATAAAAAAACAACTGGCATGGGCATGCATGTACTTCAGTTTTATCACATTCCTCGCGTTACTCTAATGTTTTATTAGATAGATAAAGGAGGGCATCTCTTAATTCGACCTTGGACTTGAAACAATGATAGTTCTTGAAGGTCCTCTTCCCCATCCCCATCCAGGGTCCCAAGCTGTTAAAGATGCAGAGACAGCATTATGACATTATTCATGTACTTCAATAGATACCACTGTTATCTATGCTCATCCTAACGTGAATGGAAGTAGCAACATGAAGAGCTGCCCTGGTGAAGGGAACGTTCACAAATCTGAGATCAATAATCTTCTAATCTTTTCCAGGATCTCCCCCGCTCAATCATGCCACAACGTCTAGTTAATTTCACTGTAAAATAACAGCTTTTAATTTTTTTTCACCGAACCCAAAGACCCTCCCCCAACGCCCCTATAGTCGGTGACATTGTTTGTGAACATTCCTGAACATGTTGGGACATGCAGGGGGAGGCTGTGGCCTCCACATGAGGAGTAGTATAATGAGATAACAAGGAGATAACAAATGGACCTGTCTGAACATGTCCAGGTGAGAGTGGATACAGAGTGGTGGTATCTACATCACTATCTCTCCCAGGTACCTGCATATACCCATCAATACAGGCTAATCTCCTCGATGACTGTCACTTGTAATCGTCCATACTAGTAAACTGTTTACCATGGAATTACTGCATTGTAACTATAATCGGCTAGTCCAATAACATGTATTCATAGACGTTACTCTGTCAAAATGTGCCCCTTTTTTTAGCAGGCACTGAAGATACAGGCACTGCAGATGCATTTCCGTTGTATTATATGTATTCAGTGATGCATGTGTTAAAAGAGGGTTGGGGGTCTGGATGGGGGGTCCCCATGTCAATTGTCGATATTAATAACTGGCCCATGTCCCATGTCAATGTAGCTTTTCAGAATTGCCCATGTCGCCTGTCACTATCTTTTTTGAGCCTCATGTCGCATGTCACTAGGCCTCATGTCGATTGTCGATAATAAGAAATAGCCATGTCGCCATGTTGAATTTGGTGGTCCACACCCACAGGGTTTGACACCACTATACATCTGTAGGCAAACTAGCTACATACTATCTCCAACAACAACAACATCTATCTAAATATGTTGGCCCATGAAGGAAAAATAATCGATTCCATCACCATACACCAAAAGCGCTGCTTCTCTCGGAGTTTCTTCCGGGAGTTTCTCGATCCATCAGCGCCTCCCCTCTTCATTAGCCCCGTCCTGTAACTCAGCGTTCTTCCTTTCTCCATTGATTGCTGCATTTCCTTTCTTTTTTCGCACCCTTGCCCCCCCCCCCTCCCATCCTTGCCAATTCCCGCTCACTTCCACCCCGCTTCCATCCCCCCTTCACCCCTCACTACTATACCCCCTTCCCTGCATTATATATAATATTATGTCATTAAATTGACCACCCTAGCTCAACAGATCATATTGACTGATCAACTGGGCATGATTACCCTTAGTCATCAGTAGTGAGTACCCCTGACACATCTTGATCATTCCACAACCTCTGCTCCCTTCCTATTTATATATTTCCCTGTCACTGCCTCCCTTCCTCCTCCTCAGTCTCAGTCTCCTCCTTTCATCTCTCCCTTGCACGTTTCTCACTTCCAGCTGGTCTTCAGTTGCTCAATTATAATGCCAATAACCAAAATATTCTATACATTATGAGATATATGACACTTTAATGCCCATATTGACTGTAAGTTATCATTACCACCAGTATCTGCTAGTGGCAGGGACTGGCCTGCCTCGTCCTACTATAATGATCAACAGTCGGGCTGCATAGTCTGCATGGCTGGTCCCGAATGGTGGGCGTCTTCAGTCGTGTCCAAATAATAATATATCAAAAAACCTTACCCTTCAAAGTGGCTGACGATAAAGTGATAGATGGACAGGCATATCAATATCAACTATATAAGTCACACCCAATCGTCTTTTGATACACATATAGCTCCACTTTGTGGCCACAATGGTGTGTTTTTATTACCCAATAGTCAGTGCAACCTTTTGTTCGGCTTTTTGTCTGGTTCCACAACGTTAGTTTGATTACCGAGAGAACCTGTGCAAAGTATGGAATATGTCTGGCCGTCCCTGGAATATAATTACAGTGGGCTTCCAGGCATAGACCTAAAACTAACATACCCCGAGGAGTAAAGGCTCTCCCATGGTGACAAACAATAATAATTCAAGTAATAAGGCCTACATTTATTACAGCTTCGGAATGTCGTTACCACAGACCTGGACTTCGGTACAACCGTTGTTACAAATAGGCCCCCTCCCCCATTATTGAACGTAAAGAAACATATTATCACTGTCCAATAGCATAGTAAATCCAGTGGTGCCACCTGGTGTATTCTGTTTAAACTATGGTCAAATAGTGGCCAACATATACAGCCTCTCCAGAGGAGATGCACACCACGACACCACTTATGTCAGAATCATCCACTTTGCACTCCGATCAACGAATATTTTGAGCAAGAAATACATGAGCAATAGAGAAATCCTGTATGACCTAAATCCTGTATGACCTCACATGTTGAACCAGGGGCGGCGGAAGGTGACTACAGTTGTGGGAGGGGGGGGGGCACCTCCCAAGGTCTGCTGTGTGTTGGTCGGAGAGAGTTACAAATGGGGAGATTTTAAGAATTTGACATTCAAATTGGTGCATTTAGAGTGGTTTGAAACATATTACAAGTATATGGTCCATAGAACATTTTGGAATTTTACCTTTAAATTGCTGCGTTCTGAGGGAGTTTGAGCTTATGATTTAAGAAAATTTCAGGGATTTTACCTTGAGATTTGTGTATTCTAGGGTATTCTGAATCAAAAATGTTCATATTTCCCAAAACGTTGGGGTGGGGGGCAATCATCCTTGGGCTTTGGACCCCAGCCCCCCCCGTTCCGCCGCCACTGCACTGTCCAAAGACTGCTGCCACTACTGAGTAGCTATTTCTATTTACCCAGTTTGTACTATTTTGCAAACCCTTAGAATTAAAAGTCCCATTAGCATGTCTAGTAAAATGAGTTTTCTTCTACAGTGAAACTTCGCTATAAGGAATTCTGATAAAAGGAGACCTTGGTTACTAGGAACAGATTTGTGTGGTCTCGATTTTTCCATATACATTTTTATAGTAGGAAAACTCTCTTAATCAAAGGAGGTGTTTTTACCTTAACCTCTAATATAAGGAGGTAATTTTGGCTCATTTTCTCATATCATGCGTGCAAACTTTACTCAAGGAAGTCGTCTCTCAGGGCCACAGTCACATTACTGCGTAGTTCTAATATTCCGTGGATGTATATTAAACTTGTGTGAAGTATGTGTATGAGGTATACATGGTCTTCTTCTGACCCTCACAGCAGACCCTAATGTGAGGGTTAGAGTGTTGTCATGCAACATAGGAACAGCTTATAAATGGTTCCACCAGATGTCAGGACCCTGGGCACTTCCCCTAATTTCAGATAAGCCTCAGGTTTAGAACGGCTTGCGGCTGGCAGTACACTCAGTGCTGCTCCCTGTGGACAATTGGTGGAGTCCCAGTACTACCCTGGTGGGTGCTACATCTACTAAGCAGCCCAGACACTGGGAAATAATACTGTAATCTAAAACTAGTAGTTGTGTATATCATAAATATCCATGGCTTCAGCCTCAAAGGAGACATATTCATAATAATGATTACTGGTTTATTTTCTCCAGGGCCGGATCCAGGAGGGGGGTCCTGGGGGTCCGGACCCCCCCCCCCCCTTTTGGTTCAATATTTTCAAAATTTTCTTAACCTTCACTCCCAGATGTCCATTTAGATATGGCAGCATGTACCTGATGTAGGGCCAGATTGGGGGGGGGGTCCACGGGTCCAGACCCCTTCCCTTTTTATACATGTAGACAGCTGGTAGACCCGTAAGGATGTCCACCAGAAAGTAAGTATACAAATACAGAACTTGTATTGGCAGACTCATTGGAATTTGATTGTCTAGCTACAGAAGGTGGCAGGGAACATGAGGTGGTTACTCCCAGCATGTTTACGCTGCTATAATCTTCATTAAGAGAGCTCAGTAGGGGCCACATATACCCCAAACCCCTCCAAACATCCATATCCTACCCCTGGGCATCTACCTACTAAACTAAACCTAACTTTGGGGTACACCAGAATGCTATGAAGTGCATCAATTGACATCTACATTTTACAAATTTTCTCAATCTTGGGATATATATACCAGAATGCTTTAAATTGCATCCATTGAAATCTATATTTTCAAAGTTTTCTCAGCCTTGGAGTACACCAGAATGCTATAAATTGCATCTATGATATCTATATTTTCAAAATTTTCTCAGCCTTGGGGTTCACCACAATGCTATAAAGTGCATTAATTTGACAAATATATTTTCAACATTTTCTCGACCGTGGATCAGACCAGAATGCTTTAAGTTGCACCAATTGGCATCTATATTTTCAATCTTTTCACAGCCTTGAGGTAGACCAGAATGCTATAAATTGCACCCATTGACATCTATATTTTCTAAAATTTCTCACCCTTGGGGGCATGTCCCCAAACCCCCTAAATTGATCAGAGCATGTCGCTTTCCACGCACGTCGTGCTGATAATTTAAGTGTATTAAACTTCATACTTCTGGGGTGGACCCCCCCCCCTTTTCAAAATCCTGAATCCGCCCCTGGATTCTCTGTGTCAGGATGAGGAACAAAGGTAACTGGGTAGGTAGGATTTCTGTCATTTTACTTTTTTTTGTTGGATCTACCAACCCCCTCTCACTGTAGTATATAGAGGTCATATCCATGTTGAAAATGTTAGGGAATTCTTGATGGTGCCTTCAGCAGCCATAGTATGTTTGGTGCCAACGAGAAGTTAATGCAACTCACTATTGCATTTCTTGGTCCATATGAGTGTAATTCTAACGTTCCCAATGGTAGCTATAAGAACAAACCGAACTAGTTTGACTGCCACTAAAATAATAATGTTAATCTAGAGTGTATACCTCGTACTATGCCCAGTTACCATGACTGCATAGACTAACAAAGACCTCTATTCTTTTTGATGATTTTCCTCATTCGACATGTCATATGTTGTTATAGAGAACGGTATAAGATAATTAGAAGTTATTCGTTGTGACATTCAAACAAATTCTTTTTAAATAGCTACTATTTTCAAGGAGATTATGGCAACAAGAACGGACAAAGTCTGACTTATTTGTACAACTTTATTGACTGAAACATGAACAGTGCAGTAGCCCTTCAATAAATGTAGCCTAAGTTTCATATTGGAGACATAACCCCCAAAGTACGAGCTGAGGGTAACCTCTTACACACTGCACAAATACGAAACACATATACATGTATACAGGTCCTTCTCAACTAGAAGCAGATGCCGCGTTATGTTTAATGCCATTTAACATACCCTATGTCCACTGTCTGAAAGGCTCTATTAACTGGCTCAATTTATATCAATCGGCAGTATAGAGTCCTGTTGACGATGGCATTATTCAGTGCTTTAATTCTAACTCTGTGATTAAGCATTAATTTTGTTAATAAGGAATTCCTTTGGCTGGTACTAAAACTAAACTTTAAAAATGTGTCTCCTGTCAGAAACCCAAGGACAAATCTAGGTTTTAGAGAGAAACCTTATATTTCATACAGCATATGAGCTGACACATCTATCAATATAAGGATTTCCATAAAGTTCATGATTATGATGGCATTTAACCATTAGTAAGTTAAACAATAGAACGAACGAATGTACACGGTGCATTGCTTGATACCTGAATATAGCTTTGGCAGATTAAAAAAGTCTATGCAAATATAGCAGAAACATTTTAAGAGTCCAGGTGAAATTCATCAAGAAATAACACTACAGACTATGACACATCTACCACACAATAATGACACCAACGGTGACTACATATACACAACTATTAACACTGATAAATACAACTCATCTCATCCTATTCACAGTCCGGTGCTCTACAGAAGCCGATTCAAAGTATACACATCATATTCTACTGTAAGTATACACACTGCAGCAGAGGCGGGGGGTGGTGACGGCAAGGAGAACTATCATGGCTGACTAGAGTTTCACACTGCACCAAGCTTGGCATTTAACGAAAAATTAAAATCGCATAAAAGCACATCAAATTCCATATCAATATGGTTTATGAGATTGGCATTGAATTTAATGGAAATTTATGCAAGTTAGATGCCAAGTTTTGTGCAGTGTCGATAGAAAGGTGGCAAATTCTGAAGCAGGTTAATTTAAGTGTAACAAGGCAGCAAAGCCACTTTGTGAAGAGGTTTTATAACCAATAGACATTGTACGTCTGTACTCAGGCAAGTGTTACATAGATACTAGGCAACATACCATCCTACAGGCAAACATACATAAACAAAGAAAGATAGTATATAGAATTATGATTTCACTAGGAGTATCAAATTAGTATTACTAATATTACCAACCTTCCCTTTGTGTGTTGATATCAATAGGCCATTACCGAGATTTCCATCAATAAGCCATAATTGGGATTGCTCATTGAACCATGTCACGTTGTGCAATGCATATATTTATAACTTCAAAAATACATTCTACTGTTTGTTTTGCTGTTTTCTCTTATACTTCTGGCCGTTTTCAGTGGAGATGGTTCTTTAATACACGTATTTATACTTATATTTCCAGATACCAGAAATGATGAAAATGGTCATTCTCCAAAGTTGGTCAAGGTAGTGAACTTGACTGGATGGGTTCAAACAGGTTTAGGTTACAATGTCTATCGTTTATTAACATGACTCGGCAGATTTATCCAGAGGTGAGGGCTTGATGTGAATGCCGTGAATGCGTCACACAGGTTCCTTTAACGTACATAAGTGGTTTGGACTGGTTCAAATTTCCCTCTTGCTATTTTACCACGTACTTGAGGTGCATTCCCATGTGTCAATACTGCATTCCTGCAAACAAGAATAACGGCAGTATAAGTTCTGTTCGGTTGAAAAAACACAATTATCAAATAGGTTTATCAGTAACTTTTCTATGGTGACTTGGAGGCCCTTTTATACACCTACATTTCTACGTTCAACGGGTTTATCATTATGATTCGTTATCATGGCGGTTTGGAGGACTTTATCGTAAAGATTCAGTCTCTTACTTTTCTTTGGTGAGCTGGAGGATTTATCATTATGTCAGTATCTTACTTATCTAGAGTGAGTCCTAGGCCCTGATGAGTTAACATCTAATTTTCTCTGACTATTTGTAACTCCTATATGGCTATACCCGTATGTTTCTATGGTGAATTCTAGGACATTATGGTACATGCAGTGTTTTACTTTTCTGTGGTGATTCAGAGGACATTATGGCAATGCCGTGTTTTACTTTTGTATGGTGAATTGGAGGACCTTATTTTACATTATCTAACTTTTCTATGGTAAATTGGAGGACCTTATTTTACATTATCTTACTTTTCTATGGTGAATTGGATGACCCTATTTTACATTAGCTTACTTTTCTATGGTGAATTGGAGGACATTGTAATGCATGCAGTGTCTTACTTTTGTATGGTAAGTTGGAGGACCTTATCTTATGGTATATTATCTTACTTTTCTATGGTGAATTGGAGGACATTATAATACATGCAGCGTCTTACTTTTCTATAGTGAGTTGGAGGACCTGTCCACTTTGGCGGATCATGTCGCTGGCCTGTTGGTGCGTCATCTGTGACGTGTCGTAGCCGCTGATGGCCAGGATGCCGTCACCAGCGTTCAACATGCCCTCTGCTGCCGGAGACCCTGGTGTCACCTGAAATGTATAGGACAACGGTGAATAATGGTGCACACGGGCCTACATCTTGGCAGCTACATCAGCTCCATTTCCGACTTTTTCTGCTGGAACCATGTCTGTTTAGTAAATAGTCACATTCATCTAGATCTGCATTTTTAAAGCAATTGGAAATGTCTTTATCTATGAAAATATCCATCAACTATCAGAATTGAATTACAGTTGGATGACTTAAACTCAGCCTAGATGATTGGCACATAGGTGGCCACCGAGTGCTGACTCCTTGTAGGTATCAGGTGAACCACCTCTTACTATCTTTCTGCTGATATATATTATATTGCTTGCATAGTTATATTATAACTATGCAAGCATAATCTTCATCAACAACTGCTGTGTACATCATGCAAATCATACATTGTATACTGCCCTATTAATTGACAGTTATGTAGACGTCCACCATGAGTGTGTACTAAATGTTCTTAGCTGAAAAGTATAATAGCCATAATTATAAAACTAAGCCATTTTAGTTCCTGCCTTTTAATAACACCAGATGTCATATTGGCATGGGCCTCTCTCATGGTGCCTTTCCTTCCCGACACACAGAGAGAAATATCTGTGTTTTAAACCTTTCAAATATGCCATATAGAGGCTGTTATGCTATGTTATTTTGTTCTGCCTAATAGAAAATCAGATGAATGACCTATAAACATCAACTTCATGCTATAGTTGGACGAGGCCTGAGGACGTGCAGATGCTGCTTTAATCAATGCATGTAACATTTAACCTACGGTTGAGGGCTAAGACAAAGCATTTCACACCTTGGTTATTTTCACATAACCGAAGGTTAAGTCAGATACCCCCCTCGGACCTGAGTTATGTAATATTAACAATGGTAGAGTGACTGGTGGCCTATGAGGCCACCAGTCAGTCTGTCGTGGTTAATTGTACATATTCTCAGGTCCTTGTGGGGTATCTACTACATAGACTATATGGTTATGACAGGGTAAGCAGAATTAGCCACAGCAGACTGGTGGGGCCAGACTAGGGTGAAGCCCAAATCACCCTACCAGTGTGCTGTGGTTAATTCTACTTACCCTTTGATAACTATTGTCTATCTGTTTTAAAGCACAGCTGTAAGGTTATGTGAGGGTATGCAAAATAATTGGTTATTTCTGTGTAGACTCACATAACCTCACAGCTTTGGTTTAAAACAGATAAACTATGGTTATGAGAGGCTAACTCAAAATAAACACAGTAAACTGGCTGGCACCCTTATAGTACTTACCCCTCCGCTGTGGTTTAAATATAACATAACGTTTAGACTGGGGTCCCACAACTCTGGATTTGAAATTCGTAGCACCCCAAACAGAACAAGCATAACATGGTATCAAATGAAAGGGGAATCCCATGGCTATCAGATAAGAGTATGTATCACCCTGTAACCCTACAGACACATAGAGAAAAATGCTGGTTTCCATGGCAACCTGAACTCCACAATACACAGATAGCTCATCATAGGACCTAATTTCAGTATAGACTGGGAACATAGGCTGCTACTTGGATAGTCAGACCATTTTTATATGATGTCCATAGAGTGAATGGGGAAAAGGATCTTGTTGGTTGACATGCCCTAACCCTGGAACACATTCAAACAGGTTTTGAAATGATGCCATGTCCATCATTATGGTCCACAGATGGTCTCTCCTGTGAAACAGGTATGCCCCCTTGTGTCAAACAGCCACACTAATGCCATGAGCTATTTCAATGTACCATTACAAGTTGCCATGGAAATCAGCATTTTACTGTATGTGTCTGTAGGGTTACAGAGTGATACACATGCTTAGGTGATAGCCATGGAATCCCCCTTTCATTTGATACCATGTTATGCCTATTCTGTCGGGGGTGCTATGAAATCGCATTTCTAAGCCCCTTTTCTCACACTGGCCCCCAGTCTAGTTTGGAAATTGACTTTTGTAACAGACACAGCGACTGACAGGTGCCGCCACCCTGCCAGAATGCCACCCCACATGGCCTGCAGGTACAGAATATATTTTAGAGAGAACTTTGAGTAGCATTTGCAAGGGGGATAAGAAGTGACAACAGCTAGGTGAGAAATATGTAAATACTAGAAAATATGAATGCAGCTTAAAAACATATAATATTATAATCATGTCGCTGCTGTATAAGAGATAATGATCAGTTGATTATTGGATGTCAGACTGGGGGGGGGGGGGTACTCAAATAAATTTTTACACAGGTGTGTGGCTGGGCCTCTGACAACTCCTTACCCTTGGCTAGAGGGATATTGTTCCAAATGGCCTTTGTTTTCGAAAATGTTGTGGAAACTCGCAGCTTTGTTAGAGCGATTTTGGTCAAATGTGCTTACGTTTAAACAAAGTTGGTGAAAATTGGCCCTCAATTGGCGGGGGGATTTCAGTCAAAATTGACATATTTTGAATGAATTTGGTGAAAATCCAAAAAACTGATCCTTGGCTAGTGGAATTTTGGTCAAAACTTACCCTAGCCAGCCGCACACCCTTGTATACAAAATGTACCAAGTGCATTCCCCCCCGGGGATGTCAGAAGAAGGCCCATACATTCACTCCAGCCTCACATCTGTCATGTCCGTGCTAATGGCTAATTACTACTTGTGAATATGGTAACAATGTATCCACACGTTTGTGCAGATTTCTCTGGTCAGACTTGCCGCCAGACTTCCCCCAATATCTAACACTCCTTATCATTTTCGGACATCATATACTAAACTAATTTGACATGGTGAGGGTGCAATGGCTTGTGCCTAAAGTTTCAAATGCAATAAGCCCAGAATAGAACGTAGATTCAAACTGGTGAGTCGACACCCTATCACCTTACCTGCTCAAGGACATATATACAAGTATAAATGACACATGACTCAACTCAGAAGCACCCCCATACTGACTAACAGTTCAAGTTACCTGTGGGCTTTACATAAAACAGAACTGATGATATGAGGGTTGAGGAATGGGGGCATGTGGGGACCTTACGCCACAAATTTGCCACTAACCCTCAAAAAGATGACCGTTTGAGGCATAAGGGCAAACCACGGGCCACTATACCACAAAAGTGGCATTAAAGCACAAATGCCCTTATGCCACAAACGCCCTTACACCACAAATGCCCTTAGGCCACAAACGCCACTAGGCCACAAATGCCCTTAGGCCACAAACATCATAAGGCCATAGTATAGGCACACTATATAGCATTTGAGGCATAAGGGCAAGTGGATATCTTAAAGTAGTTAAGTACTTTAACTGACTATATAGTGTTTGAGGCATAAGGGCAGGCGGATATTTTAGGCTTGTTTAGTACATTAGCTTACTATATAGGTTTTGAGGCATAAGGGCAAGATGTTAATTAAGGCCTATTTGGTATATTGGCACACTATATAGTGTTTGTGGCATAAGGGCAGGTGTATATTTTAGGGTAGTTTAGGATATGAGCTGGCTATAAAGTGTTTGAGGCATAAGGGCAAGTTGTTATTCAAGGCCTATTTGATATATTGGCACACTATATAGTGTTTGAGGCATAAGGGCAGGTGGGTATTTTAGGGTAGTTTGCTATGATTTCAACCTATATAGTGTTTGAGGCATAAGGGCAGGCGGATATTTTAGGCTTGTTTAGTACATTAGCTGACTATATAGGTTTTGAGGCATAAGGGCAAGATGTTATTTAAGGCCTATTTGGTATATTGGCACACTATATAGTGTTTGAGGCATAAGGGCAGGTGGATATTTTAGGGTAGTTTGCTATGATTTCAACCTATATAGTGTTTGAGGCATAAGGGCAGGCAGATATTTTAGGGTAGTTTAGGACATTAGCTGGCTATATAGGTTTTGAGGCATAAGGGCAAGTTGTTATTAAAGGCCTATTTGGTATATTGGCACACTATATAGTGTTTGAGGCATAAGGGCAGGTGGATATTTTAGGGTAGTTTGCTATGATTTCAACCTATATAGTGTTTGAGGCATAAGGGCAAGTTGTTATTTAGGGCCTACTTGGTATATTGGCATACTATATAGTGTCTGAGGCATAAGGGCAAGTTGATATTTTAGGGCAGTTTGCTATGATTTCAACCTATATAGTGTTTGAGGCATAAGGGCAGGGGAATATTTTAGGCTTGTTTAGTAAATTAGCTGACTATATAGGTTTTGAGGCATAAGGGCAAGATGTTATTTAAGGCCTATTTGGTATATTGGCACACTATATAGTGTTTGAGGCATAAGGGCAGGTGGATATTTTTAGGGTAGTTTAGGACATTAGCTGGCTATATAGGTTTTGAGGCATAAGGGCAAGTTGTTATTAAAGGCCTATTTGGTATATTGGCACACTATATAGTGTTTGAGGCATAAGGGCAGGTGGATATTTTAGGGTAGTTTAGGACATTAGCTGGCTATATAGGTTTTGAGGCATAAGGGCAAGATGTTATTTAGGGCCTATTTGGTATATTGGCACACTATATAGTGTTTGAGGCATAATGGCAGGTGGATATTTTAGGGTAGTTTAGGATATTAGCTGGCTATATAGGTTTTGAGGCATAAGGGCAAGATGTTATTCAAGGCCGATATTCAGCTCATATCCTAAACTACCCTAAAATATCCACCTGCCCTTATGCCTTAAACACTATATAGTGTGCCAATATACCAAATAGGCCTTAAATAACATCTTGCCCTTATGCCTCAAACCCTATAGAGTCAGCTAATGTACTAAACAAGCCTAAAATATCAGCCTGCCCTTATGCCTCAAACACTATATAGGTTGAAATCATAGCAAACTGCCCTAAAATATCAACTTGCCCTCATGCCTCAAACACTATATAGTGTGCCAATATACCAAATAGGCCTTAAATAACAACTTGCCCTTATGCCTCAAAACCTATATAGCCAGCTAATATCCTAAACTACCCTAAAATATCCACCTGCCCTTATGCCTCAAACACTATATATAGTGTGCCAATATACCAAAAAGGCCTTAAATGACATCTTGCCCTTATGCCTCAAAACCTATATAGTCAGCTAATGTACTAAACAAGCCTAAAATATCAGCCTGCCCTTATGCGTCAAACACTATATAGGTTGAAATCATAGCAAACTGCCCTAAAATATCAACTTGCCCTTATGCCTCAAACACTATATAGTGTGCCAATATACCAAATAGGCCCTAAATAACAACTTGCCCTTATGCCTCAAAACCTATATAGACAGCTAATATCCTAAACTACCCTAAAATATCCACCTGCCCTTATGCCTCAAACACTATATAGTGTGCCAATATACCAAATAGGCCTTAAATAACATCTTGCCCTTATGCCTCAAAACCTATATAGTCAGCTAATGTACTAAACAAGCCTAAAATATCCGCCTGCCCTTATGCCTCAAACACTATATAGGTTGAAATATTAGCAAACTGCCCTAAAATATCAACTTGCCCTTATGCCTCAAACACTATATAGTGTGCCAATATACCAAATAGGCCCTAAATAACAACTTGCCCTTATGCCTCAAAACCTATATAGCCAGCTAATATCCTAAACTACCCTAAAATATCCACCTGCCCTTATGCCTCAAACACTATATAGTGTGCCAATATACCAAATAGGCCTTAAATAACATCTTGCCCTTATGCCTCAAAACCTATATAGTAAGCTAATGTACTAAACAAGCCTAAAATATCCCCCTGCCCTTATGCGTCAAACACTATATAGGTTGAAATCATAGCAAACTGCCCTAAAATATCAACTTGCCCTTATGCCTCAAACACTATATAGTGTGCCAATATACCAAATAGGCCCTAAATAACAACTTGCCCTTATGCCTCAAAACCTATATAGCCAGCTAATATCCTAAACTACCCTAAAATATCCACCTGCCCTTATGCCTCAAACACTATATAGTGTGCCAATATACCAAATAGGCCTTAAATAACATCTTGCCCTTATGCCTCAAAACCTATATAGTCAGCTAATGTACTAAACAAGCCTAAAATATCTGCCTGCCCTTATGCCTCAAACAATATATAGGTTGAAATCATAGCAAACTGCCCTAAAATATTAACTTGCCCTTATGCCTCAAACACTATATAGTGTGCCAATATACAAAATAGGCCTTAAATAACAACTTGCCCTAATGCCTCAAAACCTATATAGCCAGCTAATATCCTAAACTACCCTAAAATATCCACCTGCCCTTATGCCTCAAACACTATATAGTGTGCCAATATACCAAAAAGGCCTTAAATGACATCTTGCCCTTATGCCTTAAAACCTATATAGTCAGCTAATGTACTAAACAAGCCTAAAATATCCGCCTGCCCTTATGCCTCAAACACTATATAGGTTGAAATATTAGCAAACTGCCCTAAAATATCAACTTGCCCTTATGCCTCAAACACTATATAGTGTGCCAATATACCAAATAGGCCCTAAATAATTAAAATTGGAATTGTCCCTGGAAAAAAGTGAGCCTTTCCCGACACCACTGTGCCCCTTTTTCACTTAAAATTGACGGCAAATTATCGCCGATTCATACAGCAAACTAATACCGATTCCGACAGCAAACTAACGCTGATTCTGATGGCAAACTATCGCCAATTCTGACAGCAAACTATCGCCGATTCTGACAGCAAACTATCGCCGATTCTGACAGCAAACTATCGCCGATTCTGACAGCAAACTATCGCCGATTCTGACAGCAAACTATCGCCGATTCTGACAGCAAACTATCGCCGATTCTGACAGCAAACTATCGCCGATTCTGACAGCAAACTATCGCCGATTCTGACAGCAAACTATCGCCGATTCTGATGGCAAACTGTGTCCTCAAACAGCTGCAACAAAATCAAAACAATATGGCGATGTCAGAGCGACGTTGCTTGGCGACGTAGCGATGTTGCTTGGCGACGTAGCGACGTCGCTAAGACTGTGACGTCACTAGTGCTGTGACGTCACTCACTGTACACTCTCCATGCAGATGTTTAGGCGAGTTACATAAGAACTTACTGATGTATTTGGATGTGTTAGGAGAATGTGAGAATATACACAATGTCGGCCATTTTGTCCCCTCTCAAACTCTTTGCAGCATTGTGTAGACATCTGTCATGACAGATGATGACAGATATAATTTCTTTACAATCCATCTTTAGGTGAGTGATAGATCTTCATAATGGGAGATGATATATCATTTATTTCAAAAGTAATGTTAATGAACTTCCTAGAAAACGGCCATTGAATCTGCCATTTGAATGCTGCAAATCCCCCATCAATTTCGACCACTGCATAAAGTGTTTGGCAAAGCCTAGCCTGAAGCCACTTCGTGGCTTCAGGCTAGGCTTTGCCTAGGCTCACTTTAAAAAACTTACCCTTATGCCTCAAAACCTATATAGCCAGCTAATATCCTAAACTACCCTAAAATATCCACCTGCCCTTATGCCTCAAACACTATATAGTGTGCCAATATACCAAATAGGCCTTAAATAACATCTTGCCCTTATGCCTCAAAACCTATATAGTAAGCTAATGTACTAAACAAGCCTAAAATATCCGCCTGCCCTTATGCCTCAAACACTATATAGGTTGAAATCATAGCAAACTGCCCTAAAATATCAACTTGCCCTTATGCCTCAAACACTATATAGTGTGCCAATATACCAAATAGGCCCTAAATAACAACTTGCCCTTATGCCTCAAAACCTATATAGCCAGCTAATGTCCTAAACTACCCTAAAATATCCACCTGCCCTTATGCCTCAAACACTATATAGTGTGCCAATATACCAAATAGGCCTTAAATAACATCTTGCCCTTATGCCTCAAAACCTATATAGTCAGCTAATGTACTAAACAAGCCTAAAATATCCGCCTGCCCTTATGCCTCAAACACTATATAGTCAGTTAAAGTACTTAACTACTTTAAGATATCCACTTGCCCTTATGCCTCAAATGCTATATAGTGTGCCTATACTATGGCCTTATGATGTTTGTGGCCTAAGGGCATTTGTGGCCTAGTGGCGTTTGTGGCCTAAGGGCATTTGTGGTGTAAGGGCGTTTGTGGCATAAGGGCATTTGTGCTTTAATGCCACTTTTGTGGTATAGTGGCCCGTGGTTTGCCCTTATGCCTCAAACGGTCATCTTTTTGAGGGTTAGTGGCAAATTTGTGGCGTAAGGTCCCCACAGGGCAGACTTGTGCGCACCTACTGCAGGTAATGGCGTAATAACTGTCCAAGGCACTGATAAAAGTTGATCTCCAGCCAACGCCCTGTAGGTAAACCAACGATATAGGTTCGGATAACTCACTTTATAGCATTTACATGAATGAACCTATATACATGTGATTCCCTTGTTGCTTTACCTCTCTGTCTGTGTGTATGTCGTTTGTACATTCCTAATTTATTTATTTCTTTCTTTCCCTTGTTCTTTCATTAATTCATTCTTTACGTCATTCTTTATTCTAGTTCGGATTTCCTTTACGAGATATGCCATTCACACTGGCCCAATGTCAAATCATTGTTGGTGTTCAGTGTTTCTAAGTATAGCATGAGAGTGCTGATCGCAATTTTATCGCTCGCCAAGCCAAAGGAAATTGGTATTTCTATGGCAAAAGGCCCACAGAAATGAAAATCACCTGTCCCCATCAGGCAATTAGCTTCAATTCCTACCCACTCCCAGGTCGATCCTTATGCAATCAAAAGAGGCAAGGACTTTTGCCTGTCAGATAAAATTCAAAACGCAATATCTCAAGCAATCTCTGGTCTGATTGACTCAATGTTTGAAGCATTTGAAAGCCAATGTTAAGCCCCTCCCAACCTCATTCCTGACATTCAGATAACAAATATAGTCCATTTTACCCTAACTTCCCTGAGAAGTTTAGTATAGGAGGGGATGGAGGAGTGGAGCCTAAGGGCCAAGAGATACCTATTTTATCATTGACACTCGTGTGAATGAATTTATAAGTGGCATAATATGTCCAGAACCAGGGTGGTTTGCCTGCTAATAAAATTGGAGGCCATTTTGTATTTGAGCTTATGACTACACTGAAAACCTCAGGGTCGTCATTCTGACAATGCCAAAACTGACAACTTTAGGTAGTCAAAGTGACCACCTTAGGTCGTCATTGTGACTACCCATCTGAGCCATTCAGACCAAAGTTGTCATAATGACGACCTTAGGTAGTCACAATAATTAGGTAGTCAGAATGACTACCTTAAGGTGGTTAATTTAGGTATTGTCCATTTGAAGACCTAAAGTCATCAGTATTGATAACTCTCAAGTCCTAGGTTGTCCCAATGACTACCCTATGGTACATAATTCTATTCCTCACTTGCTACTTATGGCACACTACTGCCACCTGGTTTTAATATTTGCATTTACTATATCTGTCGTGAGATATACACTGGTGACAGGGAGCAGAGTGGTCTCTATACCTTTGGGGCCATCATTCTCACCCATTGGCAACTTATTTATAACAAGTAATGTTACTTAGTTCAATCAAGACTACACCAAATATGTGAAAAGGATGTCTGTCATTAAGAAGTGAACTAATTAGAGACTATATTTACACACCATTCTCCACTCCATCTGCCATTATTCATTATGACTACCTAGGTCGTGATAATGACTAGGCTCCTTGCTCTGGGTTTTCAGTGTAGTAGCCCTAAGGATTCTACTTGGCGATGGTTATTTTCAGATTCCACACCATTGGCTTCAGTGTAGAAAACTGTTTCCCAAATTTTAGAATGATATGTTCCTTGGGTCATGATATTTGGAAAATCAGTTGCCACTATTCCCTATTCCCAACCTACTCATTTCGGTCTTTTCCCCCTCTTCTTCATCCTGTCTCCCGGTAATGAAAAAGTGCACAAAGACCTGAGTTATCAATTCCTAGTCATTTCCCTGCTTAATTCCACATATATATCTCATACAAGAGGACCACAGCACCACACTATTAAATAGGCTTTTCACCCAGGACAATCCTGCGATCAGGGATATAATAAAGGACCATCTGTCATGGTGTCCCGATGCAGTCTGTAGATGTCTTTCATCTTTCCCATGGCCAGTCTGCAGCAGTGATGTCGGTGCTTGTACAATACTCTGACTAGAGTGGAGTAGTGTGGTTATTGTGGTTGGCTGTGTGTTATCATGGCAATATCTACTGTTTGCTGATACTGCTAAGGGTGGACATGAGGCAGCCAGTCTGTACCAACGTTTGACGACTGTAAACTACTTGATTTACGACCAAAATAATTTTCTCATTTCAAGAAACTAAGATAAATAAACTCGATTGGTGGACAGATGCCTAGTTTAAAGAAAATATTTTTTTCTTAAAACTAGTCATTTGCCCGCCAGTCGGGTTTATTTATCTTAGTTTCTTGAAATGAGAAAATTATTTTTGGCTGTGCATGGTCATACAGGCGAGCTAAATACATCCAACATATGAAGTGTGTATTAGCAGTCGATCCTCTCTATCTATGTAGACGTCACACATCAATAGTGACAATGATAGTGCTGTTTGTTGTGAATATGTATTGTGCCACTCCTCCATGTGGCTAGTGGAGACTGGATGTGTCTACTGGTGTCGTTGGTCAGATGGGGCTCCTCCTCCTGTATATACCTGTGTATATAACAGGAGGCCAGCAGAATAGCAGACAGTCTAGTTTAGACCTGTGCTCCCCCTAACGGAATACTAAAGCTCATCTGATAACCTTAGCTATATCATATTGAGTTATCTGTGCATTCTGCCAATACATTGATATATTGATAATTATATTGATAGGCTATCATACCTTACTTTAACCTCACTGTCCTGTCGTTTGGATACAACCAACAGATAGCCTGTTGGCTACAGCACATCATGAAAAAAAAAGAAAAAAGAAAGTTATGTGCAATAGCATATAAATTGTTTCAAAAATATCAATCGATGTATCCAAAGCACTACCATATGAAATAAAAGCATGTGCTTTGTACACATATATAAATAAGGAAATCAGGAGACTTTGGCTAGTCTATGGTAGCTATTGTAATCAGATAGAATCGCCCTTCTGTAAACCCCGCATGGTACACAGTAGGACTAACAGAAGCCAGTCGGAAGCCACACACAAAATACACCCTCCCGGTCCCACCTTCCCTCTAACACCTAGGCAGCAACAGGTCAACCAATGTGATGATGTTGGCTAAGGTAGATCAACTATATAGTTGTCCTACTGAACAGTACTCCAACATCCCCACCCCGGGTATGAGTTATACATGTAGTATGCCATAGTTAGTATTTAATGCCACTGTTGAGTGACTAATAGTTTCACCGAAAGAAATTCTCTGCATTGAATGTAAGAAACAATTCCGCTGTAAATTCTCTTGCCCCTATAGTAGGGGCAGAAATGTCTAGCCTCTCTGTAGATATGGAGGGGACTGGCTTAGGCTATCTGTACAAACGTTTACTGCCTCCTCACGACAGACAGCATAGAGGTTCAGCCCAGAATACCCCTGTCAGCACAATCTACCTACTACCCTCAGTCCACATCATAAAATAAGACTGTGGCAAGCCAAATGTTCACTCTGGACAATCATTGAAGTGTCAGTACCCCAAAAACTAGCTACATAGCTGTTTGGATTGAAGAACTAGTTATTCCAATTTATCACTATCAATATATGATATTTTTGACTGTTATTGTGCTTCAATTATCCACTTTTCTGTATTATCGTGAAAGGCTCAATGAATTCTCATTCAAAACGTAAAAATCACATCAGGGTGATGATAGGAGTTATTTTATAGATTAGATTTTCGTATTGAACATCTGTTTTTTCGGTTTGAACTAAATTTCCGATTTGAACAACTAGTTGTTCAAGGCCAACCATATTGCTTGGCAAAAGAGGCATTTGGCTTTGAATTGCACTGCTTTCCAACTAGACAATATTATATCGTCGAGTTCGTCTGGAAGCTGGTTTACTATTTCTACTGTAGACCTGGAGAAGCTGTAGTGAAAAAACATTCAGACTACAGCTTATCAATGAGCTGATGACGTCACAGGTGGGAGCAGCTCAGTGATCCCCATGGTAACCATCTACTCACCTGTCTACACTGTAGGTGGGAACCATGGCAACCATGATTCCATGGTTTTATCCGGTGTACTTTTAAGAAATTCTCAGAAGTTTATATATGCAAAAATATATACGCTTACAGAAAATGGCAAAGAGTTGCTTATGACTTGCATACTTCTGTTGATCTTAGATCATGGTGCACTGATAATAATACCCATAGTCAGTAGTGACTATACCACCATATTTTGGCACCCGTAGTCAGGGGACTATACAACTTAGTCAAATATTAGTCATAAAGATAGTCAGGAGCTGATCACACAAATTGATGATGTCACAGGTATGTATGCACAGGAAACAGTTAGGATTCAAATTTGAATGGTCCATGGACTTCAGGTTGGCGAAATCCGCTACCAAACCACTGTTCTATGGATATCCCTGCTTGTTACATGTTATGTTACAGTTGACTATGACAAGTAAGATGTTATAGGGTGCATGCGTTCTCATGTTTGAGTAATCATGGTGTTTTGTTCCAATTTCGATAACATAAAAATACATGGACAGTGTATGTCTATACTGATAGAGCATAATAAGCCTATACAGGAGCCTGTCATCTGCCCTGCCTTGTCTTAGTATGTTCCCTGCCCTGCCTTATCCTAGCATGTCCCCTGCCCTGCTTTATCCTAGCCTGTCCCCTACCCTGCCTTATCCTAACCTATCCCCTGCCCTGCTTTATCCTAGCCTGTCCCCTGCCCTGCCTTATCCTAGCTTGTCCCCTGGTCTGCCTTATCCTATCCTGTAGAGCAGAGCAATGTAGATGACAGCAGGACAAAGTACATCATTGCAGAGTAAGGCAGAGCAGTGTAATATAGAATAGAGCAGGACAGAACAAGGTAGAGTAATGCACAGTATTGTAATGTAGAGTGGGGTAGAGTAAGGCAGATCTATTCTGCTCTACATTACACTGCTTTGACGTGTTCTTCCTATTCTACTATACATTAATCTGCTCTGACTTGCCCAGCCTTTAATACTCTGCATGGCTCTAATCTACATTACTGTGCTCTGCCTTACTCTACATTACACTGCTCTGCCGTTTTCTCCTCTATATTAATCTGTCTTACTCTGTTTTGCTCTGCCTTGTTCTAATCTACACTATTTTGCTCTGCCTGATTCTGCCTTGATCTAACATGCTATACTCTACACTACTCTGCTCTGCTTGCTCTGCTCTGCCTTGCTCTGCCCTGTCCTGTTCTACATTATTTTGCCCTGCCCTATTCTGCCTTGATCTACCCTGCTATACTCTACATTACTCTTCTCTGCTATGCTCTGCTCTACATTACTCAGCTTTGCCTTACCCGCCTTGCTCTACTGTCCATTACTTTGCTCTGCCTAACTCTGCCTTGCACTGTCCTGCTCTACTCTACATAGCCTTGTTCTGCCTTGCTCTACCCTGTTGAACCTTGACCTGCCTTCAGTACTTACGTTTCCCTTATTTCTCATGATTGACTATGTCTATTAGTCAAAGTGACTATTTTAGACTGTGATGAAACCATTAAATTCATAGTCACTTGACTATATATATATAGCCAAAATCAGCAATTTGATGGCTGACTATAGGTTGACTATATGGCTAACTTATGTTAGACATGGGGGACTAACTTGGTATAGTCGTTTTTGCTACATTCATGTGACTATAGAAATGTAGTCTGTAGTGACTAACATTTCCAGGTCCATTATTATCAGTGTGTATTAAACCGGGCATATGATCTATGGATATTTCATTAGGCCATGGTTATGTATCAATACTCTTGAAAATACATCCCAAGGTAATAAAAATTATTTAACTGACGAAAGCAGTGGACACCGAGAGGTTCTTCAATGTTCACAATGTTCCTTGGTTGACTTTCTCTTAAACATAACCTCAGCCTGATCGGCCGTCTGTCTAAGCCAAAGTTATTAGTGATAGTCTATCCATCCTATAGGTAGTAGGATATTCATATACATGTACCACATCAGCTATTAGTGTAAACATATCACATATGGCTGTATCTTATGAGATCGGCCCAATGTGAACGTCTTTGACCGGGTGACATCTTTGACCGGTGGCCATCTGTGACTGGGTGCCACCTTTGACTTCCTAAGGCAGGGGAAAACATAAATGGAGAAATAAACACCGCCATTTTCTTTATGTTATGCCTTACATATCAACAAAGAATTTTTCCCCTTAAATCTGTTTTTTAAAGGTGGCGGGTCAAAGATGGCACCCTGTCAAAGATGGCACCCGGTCAAAGACGTTCACATTGGCCCAATCTCACAATGACACAACATGCATACAACAAACATACTTCCAACATAATCCGTCTCAAGGGCATATTCCACAAGTACACAGCTATTGCTGGAATCAATTAGATACAGTCAGGCTCTAAAGAACCGGCTAGGATTATGGACAAACAAAATGATAGAATAATTTCACTTTCTCAGAAAAACTTCAAAGATTTACTAGTAGTGTTGTCCAGTTGATAAATATCCAGGGCTGATGACTTTTATGGTCTAAATGAATCTCATTAACGAGCACTCTTACAATATAACATGATCAATATACTATTAATGTAGAAATGAGTCAAGTGTGGCGCAGTATGGCTGATAATGTTCTAGGGATTTCATTCACTATTTAGTAGCAAAAGAACCTTTTACACATAATTGAGTATGATTGTATATTATGAAACTTTACATAAGATTATTAATTATTATTAGTGTACTAGGACAGGTGGGACAGCTCACCAGGCTGTATTAATGCCTGTGTATGTCCTATACTATAGTGTACTATAGGACAGGTGGGGCAGCTCACCAGGCTGTATTAATGCCTGTGTATGTCCTATACTATAGTGTACTATAGGACAGGTGGGACAGCTCACCAGGCTGTATTAATGCATGTGTTTGTCCTATACTATAGTGTACTTTAGAACAGGTGGGACAGCTCACCAGCCTGTATTTATAATGCATGTGTGTTTCCTATACTATAGTGTGCTATAGGACAGGTGGGGCAGCTCACCAGGCTGTATTAATGCCTGTGTGTGTCCTATACTATAGTGCACTATATAAATCAAATAAATGCCATTTTATAAGGCGTTGCTAGGCATGGAATGAAAATGGAACAAAAACATTCTTTTTTAGCTTCCAATTCTTCAAACGGAGTTCTGGGACAGAAATTCAACAGAATTATCATTTCTGATGATTGAAGATACATATTGAAGTTACTAAAAATGGTGATTTTTGGGCAGAAATCAGGGAAAATCACTCATATTTAGTAACCATGCATTTTTGAAGAGCTCTGCTAACCTAAGTCACCAAGGTATTGACATGATTAAAAAACAACTCCCCAGGAAATGACTTCAAGATATGTGTCCAATCATCAGAAGTTATAATCACATTCAATTTCTATCCCATAAGTCCGTTCGAAGATTGAGAAGCTCAAAAAGAACGTTTTTGTTCCATTTTCATTCCATGCCTACACTCAAAAAGTAAACTCGTCTGCAGACTCTTCTAAGTGACAAGAGAGTGGGTCCTCTAGCTGTAGTTGTCAGATAGAAGATATACTTGGTATGTGCCAGCCCAAAACCTGACTCATGCCAGCCCTAGACTCGTCAATCAGGGTCTGATTCAGGGTTTTCCCTGTAGGTGTCCCAGTATAACATGCATTCTGTATAAAGTTGGGGAATGAATTGCATAATTTCTATGTTGATTTTAATCATATTTATGGGAATACACATTCATGTTATGGAGAATCCTAGGATTTATCTATTTGGGATGCTAGAAAAGGTAAAGGAATCAATGTTTTGATATAAATGAGACAAAACAAATATGTGTAGGGCACATACACCTCTTTTGTGGTTATTTCTATGGTACAATAGCTGCAAGGAAACTCCCATTGGTATGACATCCACATATGTGTTAGCAGTCTGTAACTAAAGGGTAGAAATACTCTCTATATAGACTTGGGGATATGGCAGGAATTCCCCTAACCTACATACCTCTATGTTTGTATGAATTAGCTATGATAAACCTCAAAAATATAGACAGACTATGAACAACAATTATGCCTAGGCAGAACCCAGTTAGCTCCACCTGCAGTGAAGTAGAGGTTATATTGCATAGGTTAACCCTCTAAGGGCTGCATAGTGCTTTAAGGTGCCATGCTCTATGTGATCATAATACATGAATTCAGCCTTGGCAAGTATACTCGCCCAACTGTTAATTCATTTCCAAAGGTGCATGAATGCAGGCTTGGCGAATAGACTCACCAGGGCTACATTCATGCATCATGCTGACAAAGTGATTCAAGGGAATTTAAAGCAGTTTGCAGCCAATAAAGGGTTAACTATTCTGGGTTGTGAATTTGACGACCTTAGACTTGTCACTTGGAGTGGGCCACTGCCTGGGCTAACATTGTCAGTTAGATGACCCTAGTCTTGTCTTGTGGGATGCTAACCGGACAGTTCATCAAATAGACAACCTTTAACTCGTTTATTTTATGACCGTCACTTTAAAGACCCTAAACTCCTCTTATAAGACAACCTTTTGACAAGTTTGGATCCCTTCATTTTATCAGTGTAGCAACGCTACACAAAATGGAATTTACTTGAAGGGGACATCAAATCCGGTCAGATTGGTATGTGTTACATATAATTTTAGCATACCTGTGACAAATAATACACTAAAAATGTGTTCAGCGGAATTACCCTGAAACCCTACCTTAATGCCTGTGTATGTCCTATACTATAGTGTACTATAGGACAGGTGGGACAGCTCACCAGGCTGTATTAATGCATGTGTTTGTCCTATACTATAGTGTGCTTTAGAACAGGTGGGACAGCTCACCAGCCTGTATTTATAATGCATGTGTGTGTCCTATACTATAGTGTGCTATAGGACAGGTGGGGCAGCTCACCAGGCTGTATTAATGCCTGTGTGTGTCCTATACTATAGTGCACTATATAAATCAAATAAATGCCATTTTATAAGGCGTTGCTAGGCATGGAATGAAAATGGAACAAAAACATTCTTTTTTAGCTTCCAATTCTTCAAATGGAGTTCTGGGACAGAAATTCAACAGAATTATCATTTCTGATGATTGAAGATACATATTGAAGTTACTAAAAATGGTGATTTTTGGGCAGAAATCAGGGAAAATCACTCATATTTAGTAACCATGCATTTTTGAAGAGCTCTGCTAACCTAAGTCACCAAGGTATTGACATGATTAAAAAACAACTCCCCAGGAAATGACTTCAAGATATGTGTCCAATCATCAGAAGTTATAATCACATTCAATTTCTATCCCATAAGTCCGTTCGAAGATTGAGAAGCTCAAAAAGAACGTTTTTGTTCCATTTTCATTCCATGCCTACACTCAAAAAGTAAACTCGTCTGCAGACTCTTCTAAGTGACAAGAGAGTGGGTCCTCTAGCTGTAGTTGTCAGATAGAAGATATACTTGGTATGTGCCAGCCCAAAACCTGACTCATGCCAGCCCTAGACTCGTCAATCAGGGTCTGATTCAGGGTTTTCCCTGTAGGTGTCCCAGTATAACATGCATTCTGTATAAAGTTGGGGAATGAATTGCATAATTTCTATGTTGATTTTAATCATATTTATGGGAATACACATTCATGTTATGGAGAATCCTAGGATTTATCTATTTGGGATGCTAGAAAAGGTAAAGGAATCAATGTTTTGATATAAATGAGACAAAACAAATATGTGTAGGGCACATACACCTCTTTTGTGGTTATTTCTATGGTGCAATAGCTGCAAGGAAACTCCCATTGGTATGACATCCACATATGTGTTAGCAGTCTGTAACTAAAGGGTAGAAATACTCTCTATATAGACTTGGGGATATGGCAGGAATTCCCCTAACCTACATACCTCTATGTTTGTATGAATTAGCTATGATAAACCTCAAAAATATAGACAGACTATGAACAACAATTATGCCTAGGCAGAACCCAGTTAGCTCCACCTGCAGTGAAGTAGAGGTTATATTGCATAGGTTAACCCTCTAAGGGCTGCATAGTGCTTTAAGGTGCCATGCTCTATGTGATCATAATACATGATTTCAGCCTTGGCAAGTATACTCGCCCAACTGTTGATTCATTTCCAAAGGTGCATGAATGCAGGCTTGGCGAATAGACTCACCAGGGCTACATTCATGCATCATGCTGACAAAGTGATTCAAGGGAATTTAAAGCAGTTTGCAGCCAATAAAGGGTTAACTATTCTGGGTTGTGAATTTGACGACCTTAGACTTGTCACTTGGAGTGGGCCACTGCCTGGGCTAACATTGTCAGTTAGATGACCCTAGTCTTGTCTTGTGGGATGCTAACCGGACAGTTCATCAAATAGACAACCTTTAACTCGTTTATTTTATGACCGTCACTTTAAAGACCCTAAACTCCTCTTATAAGACAACCTTTTGACAAGTTTGGATCCCTTCATTTTATCAGTGTAGCAACGCTACACAAAATGGAATTTACTTGAAGGGGACATCAAATCCGGTCAGATTGGTATGTGTTACATATAATTTTAGCATACCTGTGACAAATAATACACTAAAAATGTGTTCCCCTGAAACCCTACCTTAATGCCTGTGTATGTCCTATACTATAGAGTGTAGTATAGGACAGGTGGGGCAGCTCACCAGGCTGTATTAATGCCTGTGTATGTCCTATACTATAGTGTACTATATAGGACAGGTGGGGCAGCTCACCCGGCTGTATTAATGCCTGTGTGTGTCCTATACTATAGTGTACTATAGGACAGGTGGGGCAGCTCACCAGGCTGTATTAATGCATGTGTTTGTCCTATACTACAGTGTACTATATAGGACAGGTGGGGCAGCTCACCCGGCTGTATTAATGCCTGTGTGTGTCCTATACTATAGTGTACTATAGGACAGATGGGACAGCTCACCAGGCTGTATTAATGCATGTGTTTGTCCTATACTATAGTGTACTATAGGACAGGTGGGGCAGCCCACCAGGCTGGATTAATGCATGTGTTTGTTTGTGTTGCGGCGTGCGGCATGAGGAGGTGCACCTGGAGATGCGGCTGTAAATAGACCCTGCAGCATCCCGTAGTGAGCACCTGGAGTGAGCAGCAGCTCAAGCAGTAAGTCTGGCCACTTAGCATTCACCCAACAGGCTATAACTGCTTCAATCTAAAGTGAAGGCTCTACCAGTGCCATGGTGTGGCATGACCGTACCGATCAGATACTGTGGGGTTGCTGGGAACCAGATAGTATTATGGAATGGATCAAACAATAGAATGGAGAATTACAGGCCTGTGAAATGGCTGTGATGTTTTGTTAAGGCCTGGGAGTGGGGGTGCACTCAAACTCCTACTGGCAGGTGTGTGTGTGACTGGATCTATGAAAAGCCTAACTTTGCTACAGACACATCAAAGCCCCGGCCTCCCAAAGAACTTTCTATTTCTGCTTCATTCAGGCTAGTATGTGAAGTAAAGTTGTTTTGGTTACTCTTTGGTTAGAGAGTTCTGGTATTGATACCGTTGTTGGTTTGTATACTTGATACACAGGGTTGCAGCAACCACAGCTGGTTTCCTGCAACCTCACATTGGTATCAACGTGACACAACCCAGCAAATCATGGCTACACTTTGCCAGCTTCGCAAATTTTGGCTCAAGGGTTGCCAAATTAGGTCATGGCCAAACCTAACCAAAGTTACCGAATTTGGTCATGCCCAAACCTCTGCAACTTTGATGAGGTTTGGTCCGTATTCGGCAACTTTGGTCAGGTTTGGCCATGAGCAAATTCGACATGGCCAAAGTTGGCCAAGGGTGGCCAAAGGTGACCATGATTTGCTGGTAATACTATCCCCCCCCCCTCACCACCAGCTTTAAACTACAATTCTTTAAGGATGGGATGTTGCATTAAAACAACACCTGTTGCCTTGATATGCTGTTGTGAGTAATAAGCTTGCCCTGAATCGATGTAAGAATGGGGACTATTCAAGCGCGAATCGGCGTGATGTATGAATGCAACACCAATCAGTTACTCGCAAGGGTTGCATGCATACATTATGACGACAAAGTACATTGAAGTTGTCCTTGAGGGGTTAAAGCTAACATGTTAACTAGTCTTTACTGACTTTCAAACGTTACATCGCGTATGTGTATGGCGAATGTAGAACCTATTAAAGCCAGACATCATCTCAAATGAATATGGATATTGCCTCTCAGTAATCTGGAACTCAAGGGGTGCATATGACCAATCAGTGCATAGGCAGCCCTCGGTTGTGCCTTCCCTTAATTTACAAAAGAGAAAACCTTTAGTCTATAGAGGGTTGTGTCGAACAATAGAATTTGTATAATGATAGCTTATGTCATCTCACCAGCCATCTAATACGCTGAAGAGTTTGGACTGTTTCTACACCTGTACACATGTGAAGAACCTAAGATTTTATCTAACCAGCCAAACCAAATATCTGACATTCAATGATGGACCACATCTTGAACAACAAACTAATTGCAGCATTGTCCCAACATCTCATTTACAATTGCGATGGTTCCAATCTCCGTATGCAGACATTAACACAGTCTATCCTTAGGAAGTGGTCAGGTGAGGGTCAGTGGATTTTCACGTGAGCGGGTCAAAATTCTTTTTGGTTTCCCCCCCTCCCCCCCCCCCCCCCCCCCCACAGGAGGGATCGAACAAATTTTGGTCCCCCCCACGCCAGGTCGAAATTGAGCCGACCCCTTTGAGCTATAGTAACGTGCTGGCTTTTTCACTAAAAAGGGGTGCAATTCTTTTGCCACCCCCCCCCCCTCAAGAGGGGTTCAAATTCTTTTAGCCCCCCCCCCCTCCTTCAAGGAGCCCCCCAAATCCAGCACCCCCCCCCACCCCCTTTGTTAAAAAAATGACCACTCCCTTACTCTAGTACTTGGGTTCTGGGGTAGTAAGACCTACACATGTAGTACTGACAGGACCCTCCCCCTGTGTGGGGGTGGACAGGACCACTCTGTGATTGAGCAGCTCACTGAGGTGAGTGGGAGGAGTGGGATCTGGGAGCAGCTCACGGGGCTGCAGGCATCAACCAACACCTCCCAGACATGTCTCAGGTATACAGTGTTAAGCAGCATATGTCAATTACACTCAACAACAAATTTTCAAAAATTGAAAAGAAAACACGGGACCATACACATTAATTCTAATGTATTTTGACCTGGAAAATGTTATCTCTGCCAGGTGAACAAAACTGACCTTTCTTTATGGATGTTAACTCTGCTGTACATTGGTCGGACCATATATCCCACCAGTATGAGACTGACAAATGATCATGGTTAAAATATCTTGAAACTGACATCTTTTTACCATCATTTTTGGATTCAGTGACCTCAAATTAGTCTAGTCAGGTAGGTCTGCCCCCTCCTTTCCAAGTCCAAGGCACATGAAACTTTGATTATTATGGGTTTTTCCTCCCCCTTGTAGCTATCACGAATAACTATGGGAGTAAATTCAAAGATGGCCTTAAGAAAATTAAATTTCGTTTTAATTCTCGGGTACCATGTCTACATGAATGTATTCGGTGAGTTCATAATGTAGGTATGTACATGTAGATGGGACATGATAGCCATTGTGGAGAGAAGGGGGAATTTGGTGACTGTGTCACCCTCCCTGTAATGCCATTCCCGTTATTCACCCTATTCCATCAGCATCGCCCCATGTCCTATTATCCCAAGAATGCAACTTGAGTCCTCTCAGGCCAATACGATTCCTCGTTTTGTATACAACACGGTTACATGTATAAGGCATAGACCTATGGTTATGAATAACTTAATTAAAGATTCCTGATTAGAGGTTTTCTGGTATTCAGGTGAGGAGTTACGGTGTTCGTATACAAAAAAGACCATTTTAATCGAAGTCGATCACTGAATTTGAGGGGGGTGGGAGGTGGGAGAATCCGCCTCCAGGCATATGAAATATGTTTTTTTAAATCTCTATAATCAAATTTACCAGAACCCTGTATTTAAGCGTATGCACTCTGATGTAGACTAAGTGAATCGGGTCATATGATTTTCAAAACGCAGAAAGGTGGAAACCGGCTTATAGTCATTAGACCACCCTGGAGCTCATGATAGGTTGTCTTGTATGAACTATAGTGGTGAAACTACTACTCACTCGTGTAGAGTTGAATGCCCCGAGCCCCATTGGCCGTGTACGCTACTGATACTACCATGGAAGAGGATAATATGTTATGGGAGGATGAGCAATGTTTGGAATGTGTTGAAACTTAGAATGTCAGATATGTGGATGTTCTGATAAACAGTGAGGAAATTTATCATATTAGATTCCCGACAAGGCAAAAAAATATTTCAGACAACCCCACCTAAGCTGCCAAACGGAACCAACCCTGGCGTTACCCCGACATTTGTGGATCTGTTTTCAAGGCAAATTGTTGGTAAACAAGAATAAAATAAGATTCACATCTCCTCACAGTCTTTAACTGACATCGGTCTGAATTCAGGACCAGATTTCTTGGGATTGGCCATTTATTTCTTGATGTTTTATCCACGATTTATTATTCCTTCAGTGCATCATGAGCCTCAATAATGTAGAGAACATCCTGACAGGATCCTGTAGCAGCTGGAGTCATCAGTGCTAGACCAGAGACGCATCCATGACCTGAACAATAATTATAGGCCTACAGCCCGTAGTGCCGGTCAGGATACAGGCACCATCACTTATCCTAAAGTGGGTAGATAAGGCATAAACTCGCTATCTGAATGTGGGACCACATGCAGTTCTACATTAGTAATAGTAGACCTATAGCTTAGGGCAACTCACAAGAAGGTATTGCTGTTCTGTAAGGAAGTAGCACTGATTTCTATGATGTATATGCCGATATCTGCAATGCTGATCTATATGTATCTTACATGTAAAGCGCCTTCAAGCTATATACTAGACAATTTCCTGAAGGTACGTGGTCTTTTGTTGTTGTCGGTGTTACTACAATCATCTAACTCAGCAGCAGTTGTATCAACCGAGAGTTCATTATAGACCTATTTGTATGAACCCTGGAGAAACGTTGAAAAGGTATGGCCAGTTCGCAGTTCACAGAATTATGCTGATCAGATAGTGAGATATGGATATCAAGACCTAGATCGTATTAGCCTTCTCTAAAACTGTAACTGCTTCTATTCCCTTTTTGGAAAGCGTATATGACTTCAATTCTAAAGAATAGATTACATTTCACCTCGGGTGACCCTTTTTGCCCATGGGTATGCAATTGAGAGTTTACCAGGGTTTTAGTAGTTGCAGCAGCCAAGTGAAAGGACCAGACAGATAGAGTTATTGATTCTATCTGTCATGTACCCGACATAGAATATAGTGCCTATAAGCCCTAGCATTTGCGTCCAAAAGTATAATACCTAAAGGTCAAATCCCACAACGCAAAACAAGGGCCAGAAATTGTTGATTATTGACAAAATAACAAGGGGCAACTGTTGCCAATATTGTAAATCGCAACACTTGTCCCCCGATTTTAGGGCTCTTCAAATCCCACTGTACCCGATTTGGACAGGGAGAGTGTTGCGATTTGGGCCATGTGGGACATGGTATAGGGTTTAAAATCACAACAGAAGGGACTTTGAAATTCAAATATTAAGGAATGTTGATGCAATTACATTACCTGCAACTATATTCACCATCATATGCATAGCTAAACACTATAAATCACAGAGCAAATCCCCTGTATATATGGAGCATGTGGGATTTGGGTAATGATTAATCAGTGACACAACCATTGTGATTTAGCAAGAAACCTTGACATATTCTGATAAACAACATTTTCCAGGCCTTCTGGGGAAAAAAATCTAACTTTTTTGATCCCGGTTATATCCCAAATCACAAGATATAGACAACACTTTCTTGCCTATTTGGGCCTGTCTTAGCCAATATAGGCCCCAAAATCGGCTATACTACCAATTAGCAACATTTTCTGACCCTCTCTCGCGTTGTGGGATTTGACCTTAAAGGAACGTGGAATTAGCTGGTTCTATCAAACAGAGTACCTAAAGGAATGTGAAGTTAGTTAGGTGCTACAGGAATGTGAAGCACGCGGTAGCAGCACACGTGCAGCAGAGTGTTTACTGCTAACCTTCCCGCGCTTTTACTACCCAGCAGACGACATTTCAAACATTGTGACGTCACCAGACCCATCTCCTCCCACACCTCCTATTTACACTGTTACCAGGTAAAGGTGAGTGAACACACAGCTGCTCAACATGTTACTGCATGGTGGAGAGTGTGTGTACTGGTATGTAATATGCCTACATATTTAGATACATAGGGCTAAAAATAGAAGTTGATGTGGAGAGGCTGCTGACTGATATAAAAGTAAATGTACAGCTGTTTTATCCCAGTGGGCACAGAACACTGAATCAACATTGATTTAATGGTTTATTCAATGTTGACTGAACGTTGATTCAACGTTGACTTGAATTTTGTGCCCACTGGAATCTTCCTACCAGTACAATTATCTCTGTCCATTGCTTCTCTTGTGTATACATGCTGTCTGTCCTCCTCTCTGTCTTATTTCCGTCCTACTCCTACTCCTGTTTGTAACCCTATGTTTCTATTCCTCTGTCTGATTGTGTCCATCACATGACTGTCTCATATTATGTCCCTTTACATGTGTATCGTTTTCTTTCTGTTTATTCGTCTGTCTCTCTTAATCTCCCCCACTTTCCCCAAGCTCCTTAGTTAATTGATGCCAACCCAGTTGCATCCTAAGATCATCCTTAGTAGATGTTATGTTAAGTTGTATAGCTGTTTTTGCTGTTAGGAGCCACTGTGAAACAACATTTCAAGTTCTCTAAAACAATGGCATTGCCTAATGATTTCTACAACAATGTCAGCATTAGGGAGGGCGCTGCCCCCTCTCATGCTGACCTTGTCTGCTTACAGTGACGGTGCCATGGTCAACCTATTGCTGAATCACATTCACAATGACTTACCGGTACTCCCACTATCCTACCTGACATCATGTACAAACACATATAGCTGACCAGGCTCTAAAGCCTTACTACCTATTGCCAACATCTGGTCATACTTTCTAGGTCATTCTACCTGCTCTTTCGCCGCTCCACGTCAGCTTCTATTCCTTTCAGCATAATATTACATTGATGTAATTACTTGTTCTACACAACAATATAGAGGATATTATATAGAGGTTTGAGAAGTTCGTTTACTCTACATAGAGCTAACACAGTAAGATAATTGTCCAACAGCCAAGGTTAGATATACACCGGTTAATGATACCTCATTGGTCAGGTTCAAAATAACATTACATGCAATTACTAGACTAGAAGTGGACACATAGTGAAACAGTGATGTACAATGCAGTTTGCCACAAACCCCACCACAAACATGCATGTAGGTTAGCTATACTTACTACCCCTCCCCCTCCCTCTATATAGCAGGTATATGAGCTCACTATACCAGGTATATCCTAGGTAGGTGAGCAACTCACAGCAACTCACCTTTTTGATGGACAGCTGTCCTCTGAAGTCCTTACCCCCCTGTAACCGGAATCCCCAGGGTGTGTTCATGTCGTAACGCTGAATCTGTACTCCCATAGCTCCGCCCTGCATGTTGAAGCCGTGTAGTTACCTATCACAATAATACACAGGTAGTGGTCCTATAGAGGAGGGTAGATCCAAGATGGAGGTGCTGCAGGTATTGAGCTGCTCTCAGGTACAAGATCCACTCCCAGTACTAGGGGTAGGAGGAGGAGGTGGTGTATAGGTCTACACAAGATGTTAGGAGGTAGACGACGTCAGAGCTAGCTCAGCACTCACCTACACTGTAGGATAAACTGCACACCGACCAAAATAGTCCCCCCACCCACCCTACTTCTCACCCCTCCTCCTCCAGCCACCTACCATCCCCTCCCCCTCCCTCTGAGCTGCTCCTCCCGCCCGCAGCTTGTCAGGTTGGGCTGCTCGGAGTAGCTCAGACACCATCCTGCCGGCTGGGGTGCCATGGTGCACGGCTATTTGGGATTTACATGCAGTATTGAATTCTCATTGATGTAAAGTCTGAAAACATGTGTGTTTCCAGGTACTCGACCCTTACTTTGTTAACACTTTCAAAAAAGAAATAGACCAAAATAAAGCTAAATTTCGAATTATCTTCTAATAATTCGAAATTTCTAAAAGGAACATACCACATTCTTCCTTACTTTTTTAAAATTATGATACTGGAAACAGAATTAGAGTGGTCTGAATGAGTGTGTTTCCTGGAGCAAAATCCGAGTTGTACACAATATGCAAATTTGGAACTGTCAGAGAGTTTTATCAAGAAAAGGGAATTTATTTAAACAGAACAAACCCAATTGGTCCGTTTTCTTAAAATTGCTGTTTACTGGAAGACTTGACAATGCAGTATGTGTAATACATATAGTCTAGATTTAAACATATGAGACATGCTGCTCCTGGGGGTTCCTAATGGATATCGATTATTTTCAGGGCATGATGAAAGAAATCCTAGATCGGAATCAACACCAGTAAGGACAGAATCAGCATTCATGCAGCTAGAATCTGCATCTATGAGGACAGATTTTATTCCATGATAAATCTATCAGCAAACCTTTTTCTGGAATCACAATTTTACCATCACTCTCATTAAACCAGCCTTCTGCACCCCATAACATCTCCACTCCTCCCAGGCCCAATGTGTCTGGTATATGGGCCACATAGAAGTAAGCTTGCTCAGGGACCTTGTTCCCAGAAGCAGAGTCTTACTCCAATAGGAGGGTTGGAGGAGGAGGCGTACATAGAGAGTGGCCCCCGATAACTTGTCATTAAGCTGATCTGAATGTACTAGAAGCCCCATGTCCGCCTACTCACCAACACTCAGGGGGTTCTGTGTATTGCTATAACACCACTAATTCCCTTGAACTCATAAATGCAGTTCTATTTCACAGGGTATCGGGTATTTTGACCCTTTCTATGAATTCTCTAAAGTCATCAAAACAAGATGAGCTTGTTTACTATGACATAGCTTTTACTTCAGTTAAGCGTCAAATGGCAACATATATAAGCATATGACTGCCTATTGCGGGATAGCTTTAGTGAATCAGCAGGTTCCCTTGTGTACATAATCAGGAGGTCCCCTAGTAGTATGTCACTGTAAACATGGCGGGCACAGTTACCATGGCAACCAAGTGGATTGATCACTCAGAGGGAGGACATGAACATTGACCTCGCCGAACTGATCCTCTCACTCACGGTTCCAGAACTGTAATCTTTACAGCATGGTGGGGGGGGGGGGGGGGGAGGCACAGCTCCTGCTACCACGAAATCGACCGAAGTTGAGGTTTAGGCCAGTCAAAAAAATACTGGTTTCTCATCACACTGCGCATCATGAAAATGGTAATTATTTTATATTTTTTATATAGAAAACATGTGTGTATTTGAACTGTATCAAATTAAAGCTTATGCTGTTAGTAATGCATGCATTGAGCTAGGAATACCTTACATTGTAACAACTTTTGTGGATTAATAAAGTAGTAACTACTTCAAAATTGTATTGTACTTTAGCTCCCAAGTATTAAAAAAGAAATGAAATAAAAAACGCGCTCGTCATATTTTTCCCTGCTTGGTAATGAGAAACATTTCTTTCATTTGAATGGCCTTAGCATGGGTGCTCGCTAAATCCTCCCATTCAGAGTATATTGATAAATTTATGAGCGTGAGTGGCATAGCATTTATTTTCACAGACCTGCTCCAAGACCCCCTTACGTCATAGTCTCGCGTGGAATGTTGAGAACGCGCGATACGGTTGTCATGACTACGAGGGTGCTCTATGAGTGTATGTCCTCCTAAGTCTTCAAGACAAACAGACTCTAGAGGGTGCACCGAGGTACCAACTCGCAGTGGTACTGGTCTTAAACACACTTCCATAGTATTACAAACTATCATAATATTAAAGTGATTTGGAACCTTTTACCTCGATGAAATACCTATGATGTCATTATTTTATTATTGCATATTCCTATGATGCCCTCATAGACACTCATGATAAAAAATAACCTTGTCATACACATAAATTAACTGTACAAATAGGTTTCTAATGTATCTATTTATTGGAATAGACTATACATACACTCACTCGTACACTTGAAAGGTACATATATACATATGTCTTACATCGCTGGCAAGAGATTGCACCAATATGTTCAATTATATTGCCATAATACTGAGGGTTATCTAAATTCATGCATATATACACAATGTACAAAATAGGATTTGTCCCTGCCATGAATATGCTTATGGTGGCTCTATCAGGCATATTTACAATCCAACATCTAACACTATTCTAAAGGAGGTAAAATACCTTCTTTATCTAATTTTAACATTACAGGCTGGGTTAAGTATCAAAGGCCTGGTTCAGCCAATTATGACACTCTTTTTAATCTATCCTAAAATTCGCTACTTTTTAAATTTGAAAGTCTCTATTCATACATAGATTCACCACACTACACACATGGGCGTCACACGAAATTCACAGTTTCCTTAGAAACGTTACCAGGACGATAATCCTTACTAATTCAAATGTTGTACAGTTTAAACAGCTTCATACAGTCATTTTTCCAGTACACTGAATTCCGAAAGATGGGGTTGCTTAGACCAATAAAATCACAAGTCATGTAAACTTTAACCTTTTCTACAGCTTAAAGTTAAGAAGACTTCTGTCATTGTTTAAACCCCAGTGAATCCAATTCCTATAATCTGTTTTATCATGGCGAACAATATTTAGAAGGGGAACCTCAAACCTCCTCTTTTAGTGAAGCTGAACAAGTTGCTTCATACCCTGCAAATTCAGTCGAAAGAAAAACATGACATTGTGCACTCTCGAAATGTCAGTTTACTGAATTGTTCTGTAGTTCTACAGCCAGCAGGTCACAGCAACCAGCCTACAGCTAAACCCCATGTAACCACAACTATATAGGTTATCCCCATCTGCCACTAAGCCAGCTAGAGTAGTGAGCTGATAGCTCCTCAATTTGCTAGACCTAGAGTCAAACCACGTACCCTAAGATGTCCACCTTAATCATGTAGTCATTCATGTATGGTATTGTCTCTATTTGTGCTTTGCAGGAAATAGTAACAATTAACGTGTATTGTAATACACAAAAAGAGGGCTCATCAGGCCTGAATGACAATTGAGGTAGACATCTCAAGTTACATGATTGACCCTAGGTCAGACGAGCGTATACCTCGCAGAGTATTGTTGCAACTAGGCCTTTTCCACTAGCAGATTTCAGCTTTTCCATTTGGCCAGAAGTGGCTTGAGTCTAAGGACCCAAGGAATAGTTGGAGCCATTCATTTTCATTAGTGTTGGCCAATGGATGGCTTGCAAGAGTCTGCATTGACTAACATTGGGGCTACAGTCCACCCATGTTATGTAGCTTGTTAATGCTCACATCCTCATCATGATGCATGGACCATGCTCGTCCTTCTTGGGCCGGTCTATCCGGGGTGGGGTCCTGAAGGGGAACACAGTTGATACCCCTCTAATGGTGGACCCGAGCGGAAGATTCACATCCACTGTCCTCGTAGATGCTGTCGGGTTTCCGACAAAAGCGACATCTGGCGTCGAGTAGAAGACAGTCAACGGCAGCGGCTGGCCAATCAGTGGGCTGCTAGCATATGGCATAACGCGGCGGTAGCTGGGCACTGATTGGTTGTTGGTCGGTGCCGGTGAGGTTGCCCGGGGTGAGGGGACTGGTGCCTTGAGACTGGAAGACTCTGGGGGCAGGGCGGGGAACTGGTAGACCGGTGAGATGGGGCGCTTTGAGGAGGCAGCTGAGGGCTTGTGGTGGCTGATGGTGTGCAGCTGAGGGACATTAACTGGGGTCTTGATGTCCTGCAGACGCTGTTGTAAGAAGGCAGGAGGCTCCCTTTGTACCCTGTCCTGTAGCAAGTTCTGTGTCGGCGCCTTGACTGGTCTCCATACGGGCACTGACGACATGGTGGACATAGACGACCTGAAGGATGAAGAACGGAAAGCACTCAATATAGTTCATCCACATTGATGAGGCTCATAAAGGTATCTTGGCTATTGCCAATTTGGAAAAAAAAACTGTTGGAAACGAGGAGCATACTCTTATGTGACGCTGGTATGCATGTGTGTAAGTCCAGTTTTGACCCTAACCACATTAGTTTTCACCTAGGTGACCCTCACAAGGAAAGACCTTATACATTTTGGTGGCAAACACAGCCAGGAAATCATGAATGCCTCCAGGGTGCTCAAGGCAGGATTGGATACAACTCAGATTCAGTAGATGGTGCTATTTTAAGGTTATCGTTCATTGTGACTAGTCATTAAATATTTTTCAATACAAGTGGTCTTTACAGTTTCTTTACTGACCTGTTGATGGTGAGTTTGAGGTAAAGGCCGGTATTCTTCATAAGGCCGACCGCGTGGTGGTGGTAGAGGTTGGTGGTCCATGTCTCGTCTATCTTGATGATCTCCTCCCCCTCCTCCAACTGACCCTCCGCAGGACCACCCCTCCTCACCTGCAGCACAAGCAACACAAAGGGTTGGTAATTTTACATTCAATGAAAGTCTGTTCTATAAAGTTTCTAGTGGCAGATTTGGATGTATCACTGGCCGATACACCCACAACAAGCACATGTTTCGACCAACATGCATCCAAATCGGCCGGGTGTTTAGGTATTCTCCTAACAGGTTTGCCTCAAGCTGTTAGAATGGCTTCATGTTGCTAAATTTCCGAGTTTATACTACTTTGATAAATGATAAGAGTCGCTGAAATCTGAAGATTTGTGCACTGGTGGCTCGCCAGTATCCCCCGGCAGTACCCCTAAGCTCGGCCTGAGCTGCCCATCCAGGCCCATGACACTCAAATAGCTAAATAGGGTATCATAGTATTGAGGTAGTAGTGCACTTTATTATAGGCAGAGTGAGTATTAACCAGCCGAAACCCAAAGCCAGTACTGTCTATGCAATCTAACGTCCACCAGCCACTAGGCTCTGAAAACGGCTGATTGAGCCATCCATGTTCTATAGGCCTAAACATTGTGACATATCAATTCTGTTGTGATACCATTGTGCTGTCCTCTTCCACTTTATCCAGCAGGTTCTTCAGCATAACCCCATATTCTCAGTTCCACAGTTTGTCAGTCATGCCACAATTCACGCAATTTCCACCATGACTTTGCCATTCACCAAGTCAATGTTCAACTTCGAGTAATATCATCATTGACTTGAGGTGAACCGGTAAATCCCTCGTCAAGCTGATTCAGCATGCACACGACCAAGGTGTGACAATCATAAAACATATAATAAATTAAGGAACATGCATAACCAGTGTCACAACAATGGAAAATAAAAAGAGCAACATCCAATGACGCATAGTCCAATACTGAAGACAGCAGATAAAACTAAAATATGAAAATAAAAGGTTCAAGAAATACACAGAAATGCAACATTATCATCGAAAACGAGAAGACATGTTGCACATTACTGAAAAGAACTGGAGGCCATCACCAATACAACTACATGAAGCCATAACACACTAACTTCACCTGAAGACCAAACTCCTTACTTCAGTGTTATAGCCATTTAGAACATTATCTATGTCAGCCCAGCATCAAGGTGATCTCCATAAGTGTCTGTTCAGCAGGAATAGACAAAACACGCTTTTAACAATGATTTCCTCACTTATATATGTTGTCCTCTGACAGTTCCTGGAATGATTTTGTCACGTTCCTCAACTTCCAACTCATATATCTTGACAATACACATGATTGCAACAACACGCATTTCAATTTACTTTCTAAAGCATCTTGAGATGTATATATTTATATGACCACGATATATCCTGTTGAATCACAAAAGAAGCAAAAGAAGTAAAATTGAATTCAATTTCAATTTAAAAGTCTATTTTGCTTAGCTAAAACATTCCCCATTACGGTGGAGCTATCACCTGTTTGCTTTTAGCTGGACGTAAAAACATATACATCGATCCGTAGAAACTTTACACAAAGTATACACCGTTAATAGGAATAGGATATCTTTGCTCTATGTTTACTATCATCCTAGGAACAAACTCCAATTCTAGGACCTCCTGTGTTAACACTGTGATGGCTTTACATTACAAAATCCTGCCAATAAACATCATATTTTGAAGCTTTTGAAGCGATAACATATCCCAGATTGCATCATATGCCTCTCTTTAAGCCACTCTCTTATCATTGTCACCATTATGATACCCTGGTAAAAGACACCTCACTATTGGTAAAAGACACCTCACTATTTATTAGTTTACGTTCTGATCATCAAAACACAAGACCCTTACCTTGCTGACAAAGAGGGGCTTGTGCTGCTCCCGACCTCCCACCATGGAGAACCCCCACGGCTCCGTCACCTCCCGACGGTGCAGATGTACGTCACACATGGCCGTCATGGTTACGTCAACACGTCACCTTGGTGACTGTATTACTATGGTTACAGTGAGTGGTTCAGTAGAGTGGTTCCTCCAGCACAGGGCCTCCAGGGTGTGGGGGTCTGTATACTGGGGCTGGTGTGAGTATCCACACACTGGGGCCTGTTTCATAATATGTCTATCATCATGATGGATGAATCAAACAGTCCCGTGCTCTATTGCGCCCTTTGATAATGTTGATCCACCTCCCAGTAAACAAAAAACGTTATACAACATTTTATAACATTATGTAACGTTTCTCTAAGGCTCCTTATTATGGCATTACGTTATGTACAATTTTAAAACGTTATTTTAACGTGAAATAACGTGTGTTTTTTTTAGCTGAGCTACTTTAGTAAACCTGTGTGGTATGCTGTAGGACCAGTTCCCCTTGTCATATTCTTTGCTATCTGCTACTGAAAGACGCTCCTTAATTGTGGAAATTATGTGCAAATGAAATAATATCATTTCAAAACTCAAACTCACGTGCACTCAATAGCATCCACATACAGGGATATATCCACTGTCAACATATTGACTGGACTCCGTTAGTATCCGTTTATCCGTCATTTATCCGAAATGCAGCTTAACATTGCAAACTTTGTCGGATTAGATTCCCGACGTTGGTAGATTTGTTGGCAGTGGCATAGCTCCTTCAATTCAGGATTCCACTGCATCATTGCCTGTTCCAATTAACAATGTCTAGGAGTTGTGTCCTTGTTGCTACTCTGTTTGTAGTAGGTAGCCTTTAAGAATTGAATTATGGGGACATTTCGATCTTCTTCTTTTTTGTTCCAACTTGGTCACATCATTTTCATGATCTTACGTGACTGCTGAACCTTTATTTCACAGAAACTAACTCATCGACAAGTGCTCTATAATAAATGATAAAGAGTATGTTTCGTTATAGAAGCAAGAGCTGTAAATTGTTAATAACATGCACTACTCTAAATCATTGGTTTAACCTAATTCGCAATAATAATGGAGATGGTTGTGAAACAGCCCCCCTGGCGTCAAGGTTAGGACAGTGGGCTGGGGCAGGTATATATGTAGTCCCACTAAATATAGGGGCAGGGCAGGGGCAGCCTCTAATACCCACAACAAACAGGCAGGGGACACTCCCTCAATCATACATCTATGCAGAATATCACTACTCAGTACTGGCTGCAGTTACTACTCGTATTGTTACTTTATTATGTACCAGCTCTATGTCAGGTAGGTTGGAGTACAAGGGACTGTTACCGGCAAGATTCCAGCATTATTCAACTTTATGAGTGACCTGATCTCTCCTGAGATCTGGTGTACTGGCAGTGACTTCATTCAGTTATGATGACAATCAATCAGTAGGATTTGCTATATGTAGCCCTTTTGCACTTAATGTCCTGTGCACAGACAAAATGGGTCACAGTGACACCTTTTAATTTATACGATTATGAAATGTTGCTGTGTTCATTGAGTACAATTTGAAATGGAACTTGAGAAAATGGAGCTCATTTTGTTCTCATTGTGTACACTCTAAAAAATGTGTGTTAACTTAACACACTTTTGTAACACACTTTTTTGTATAACACACTACACACTTTTGTCAAAAGTGTTGAGATAAAAAGTGTGTAAAATGTAAAGTGTGTAGGAGAAAGTGTGTAAGTGATATACATGCTTGTTGCTTTAAAAAGTGTTTAAATATATCAAGCGTGTTATTCAACATTGACTGGTGCTGCCTGCTGGCGGAATACCCCTAGTGCACCGACAGGCAAAATTTCATTAACCACAGCATGTATAGCCACCAGTGCAATGGTAGCTAATTGTGGCAGCCATCCTACATAGCAAAGCCTTGTAAGGAATGACCTTAGGCAGGTTTTCAATTACACATTGACTTATATTATAGCTGAACACACAGGAAAGGTGTCCTATTCCTTCCACATTCGTTAGACCTTCCTAGGACAAGATATTCAGTCTTCAAAGAAAGTATAACTTCTTAGAGTCATGCATCCATTGAAGTTACACTTTATTATATCTTTAAAATTTGATATCAAATCATTAAACAAGATCAAAATTGCAATTACAATCTTGAATAGTGCCTGACATTTCTAAAACAATGCTTGTGGTGCCATCTGGTGTCAATAAAAGTGTGTGTATATCGTACACACTTTTATTCTCTACACACATTTGACAAAAAAGTGTGTAAGCGTGTTGAGAAAAGTGTGTTCACGCTCGAGTGTGTTAAATATATATGTGTGTTACCCTTTATCCATGTTCCCGCAACACACATTTTTTACAGTGTAGTAGGCCTACATGTAAGAGCTCTGTAACTGAAAGTTGTCGACTTTATTCAGAGATATTAAGAAGATACTGGTGAAAAGATTACTCTTAAGTAATGACAAACATATTTGCATATAAAACCTGTCTTGCCAGCTGATATACAAGACTGAGAAAGCTCTGCATTCTGTTGCTATCGATGGTTCCACCCGTCAAGGCCAATTACCTCTCTGTATGGATAGTCATCTTTCTCAACCGCGGAATAATGTATACATGCTAATTTTTAAAGCAATTGGACTTGAGTCTAGACCAAGATTGTGTTAGGAGAGTGACGCCACTGCTAGAGATTTGACCCCCGGAGAGAGGCCTTCTGCTCCCTCCTCTGCTGTAGAATGATGGCTATGTGGGGAGTGGGTGTGCTGTATGGTGGCGTCCCCTGGTAGCTCTACTTCCCAACATGAAAAGGTGCTGATCTTTTCTCATGCCAGATGACTCTAAAACTTCCTTGAAAAACTAAAAAAGTACATATACCCCTTTTATTTTAATGTTCTATTCTATTCGTTTGGCTGGGAGCTAAGATGCACCAATGCAGCGCCGGTGGGTAACTCACCGGAGCTGCATTGGTACATCATTTTGGTACATCAATTTCCAAATTGCATAGCGATCCAAGTCTACTAATCCACTGATGTCCATATTTATAAGCAACAAGGTAGACAATCGATTGTCTTGTACTTCTTTAATTAGTATTCAGAACTCTGATGTCCTGTAATGGAAACAAAGTAAATCACATGTAAGTAAATGTAAAGAAGTCTGCTTCTTCAGTCAATATAGAAAAAAAACATCACAGTTAATCATATTAGCCCAATTTATATTCAAGAGACCGTCTTCCTCTGTTTAAACAGACACATGACATTGTTCTAGGTTAAATATAGGGGGCAGATATGTACAAAATAAGGTACAATGGTTAATTTAAGTTCACAGTGGACCTCTTCCGGTATCTCCAGGATTTGAGGGTGATATTTGATAAAAGTTGTCTCTACTGTTTGAACAATAGTAAAGTCTAGAATAATAGTAGTCTTAACCCTGTTTTGGCTCATGTGCATCTTCTTACAGCCACCAAAAAAAGCCACTTAATTCTGACACATGGTCAAGTGTTCCTTAAGCTTTGTACAATAATACAACTATTACATGGTGATATATGAACAAATGTAGCACTTTAGGTGGGTTATTAGGTTCCAAACATAGATTATTCAAAAAACTGATTATATATATGACACGATCTGCGAAAAAGGCCCTTAGTGCAGGGTGCATTCAGGTTCCCTTTCCCTGCGCATTCATAGTACATTCAGAGGTATAAATATTTTAAATGAGGTCCTAGGTAAACCCATACAAAGTGTGACCTCTCATTTGGGATGTTGTTGAAATTTCTATCTTTCCTGGACTCCAGGAGTCTTTATTGATACCCAATCACAAGGTATGAGATGCTGCTATTCAATCATTATACAGAAATATATCCTGAAATTAAATGCGTGTATTTGTAATATTATGAATTTTTTGCTGAATGAAATGTTAGCCCAATTTGTTGCATTGCTGGAACCTCACCCATTCTTGCTGCATAGGCACTTAAACCAGTTAGTAGCTGTTAGTTCCACTAGGTGGCAGCACGTGTGTTGTCCATAGTAAGGTGAAGGGTTGTGGCAGATATAATACAAGTGACTTGCTGTATACGAGTTATAAGCCAAGGTGCCAGCTGCGGATAATTACCATTTTCAAAGGCTTATAACACTTTAATATGCAGCTCTTATATCTGTCTTACACTCACAGTAGGAGAGTCTTTTCATTTATTTTCTTCTCTGAGCCAACTGTGGTGTAACATATATTACAATGTCTCTGTTCACGTCTACACTACCTGTTTACACATTATGCAATATTGTGCCACATAATTAAAGCATTATACCATACATAATGTACTCTGATATTGTTTTTGTCAATTTTACGGTACAATGGTAATGAATGGAAATACTCCTCGTGGGCCAGTTTAGTAGATTCCATTGACGACGTCTCAGCATTCATTTTTTAGTGTCACAGAACTATCATGGCACAGCCGTCAGTACACAATATTTATTTGTTGACGCTACAGCAGTGCAGTGGCAGCACAGACCTCAGTTAAAGGGACATTCTCACCACTCGCACTTAACCACATAGTAGACTAGAACAGTACTAGAATTGTGAGTGGGATTAGCTCGGTGAGAATGCCACTTTAAGTATCTGCTCTATGATGTCAATGAAAGATGACAGAGCAGACATCAGTTCAGTATTTGTTTTATAACATTATAACAAAGCAATGATACCACTGCTAGAGGTTACTGCAGTATTTGTTTTATGACTTCACAGAGCAATGATGCCAATGTCAGACGTCGTTGCCATATTAATTTAACGACGTCACAGAGAAATGATGGCAGAGACATCAGTTCAATATTTATGTTATGGCGTCCCGGAGCTATGATGACATTTATTCAGTATTTATTTTATGACGGCACTGTCAGACGTCAGTTAAGTATTTGATTAATTATGCTGACACCACTGCAAGGATAAACGCAGCTGCTGGTTTGTGTAAGTTTTGTCAGATCATATCCAACTTTAGGTGGGAAGGGGAACGACCCCTGAGCGACCTCCTGACTTTACAAAATCAGATTGCTCAAGTAATACTAAGTAAACGGGTAGCAATGGTCAAATGGGGTTTGGACGAGGACAAATAAACCCTGCCACTACTCAATCAGATCCAATGGTCAGTTTCACATTCACAGGGCTGTAGGAATGAAAACATTAAGTCTTCTGTGTTGATGTCACACAAATGTAATGGCACTATCAGCCTCCTCCAATAGACGGGTCAGATACCAATTCAACGTCTGTTTCGCCACATCTAGGGGCATCCAGCCGACACGATCTGCCAAATGCAAATTAGCACCATAACTAATCAGCGTCTCAACGACCTCGTTCTGGCCAAAATAGGTGGCTAGATAAATCGCCGTGGCGCCTTCATTCTGTTGCACATCTATATCGGCTCCTGCTCGTATAAGACACTCTACCACGTAGACATGTCCATGTTGGGCGGCATACTGCAGGGGGGTACACCCACACTCGTCCCTCTGGTCCACCCCTGCCCCCTCCTGGAGCAGGGCCCTGACCACCGGCTCATGACCTGCTCCCGCCGCCACGTGTAGAGGTGCTCCCGGCCCGGTCACCAGCAGCCCTGGGTCGGCGCCGGCTGACAGGAGCACTGCTACTAACTGGTCGTTACCCAGACTGGCTGCCAGGTGCAGTGGTCCCCAACCTGTCTCCTGAAATAGTGAGGGAAATTTTGTATTTATAACTCCCATAATATTATGATTTGCTACATGATATTAAATTAATGGTATGATTTGCTACATCATAGCATGATTTGCTATATCATATTAAATGAATAGTATGATTTACCACAGTTTGTCATTATCTAATCTAGACAGGCGTATTGTTCATATTGACCCTGGCCCAACGTTGTCTGTTATTAGCGGTGACCTTGACATTGATATGTCTAACATTGTACTGACCATGTCTGGCTGACCTTGGTTCTAACCTTTTGCCTTTTTTTCTGAATTAGACCTCAATGCTGACCCTTCCCTTAGTTTGACCCTGGTACTGACCTTGTTGGTGGCGTTGACCTTGGCCCCCTGTTTGACCCTGGTACTGACCTTGTTGGTGACGTTGACCTTGGCCCCCTGTTTGACCCTGGTATTGACCTTATTGGTGGCGTTGACCTTGGCCCCCTGTTTGACCCTGGTACTGACCTTGTTGGTGGCGTTGACCTCGGCCCCCTGTGTGACCCTGGTACTGACCTTTCTGGTGGCATTGACCTTGACCCCCTGTTTGACCTTTGTATTGCCCTTGGTGGCGTTGACCTTGGCCCCCTGTTTGACCCTGGTACTGACCTTGTTGGTGACGTTGACCTTGGCCCGCTGTGTGACCCTGGTACTGACCTTGTTGGTAGCATTGACCTCGGCCCCCTGTGTGACCCTGGTACTGACCTTGCTGGTGGCATTGACCTTGACCCCCTGTTTGACCTTTATACTGACCTTGTTGGGGACATTGACCTTGACCCCCTGTTTGACCTTTGTACTGACCTTGTTGGTGGCATTGACCTTGGCCCCCTGTGTGACCCTGGTACTGACCTTTCTGGTGGCATTGACCTTGGCCCCCTGTTTGACCTTGGTACTGACCTTGTTGGTGGCGTTGACCTTGGCCCCCTGTTTGACCTTGGTACTGACCTTGTTGGTGGCGTTGACCTTGGCCCCTTGTTTGAGCAGCTCGGCGGCGGCGTCCACCTGCTCACAGCTGACGGCAGACAGCAGCGGCGTCTCGCCGTCCTGCGTCCGGGCATCCAGACTGGCGCCCCCTAGTATGGGAAAAACATACTCAATCAATCAACTCTCCCAAACCATCAATATACCAATATATTGGGACTCAGCTTTAGGGGAACACTGCTTTGTTGCAGTAGTGCATGCATTACACATAATATCCATGCAACGGTGCCCCACGCAATGAGTAGTATGGTAGTATATGGAAATAGGGCATAAACGATGGCAACATGGGTATTGTCATTAATAGTAGTATATGGAAGGAGGACATGAATAATGGCAACATGGGTCACTTCTATATCAAGTTATCCTTTCAAGAGACACTTTGCCATTCTATCTACATCCATTACCACAGTTAATCTGTATCCCACAGCCGACAACAGACAGTCACTTCTACCCTGCTTTACAACGCATAGTTCACCATAACATATCACAGCAAATTTTAATCATAAATGAACCAGAAATTCATAGATTGCTGTAACATCCCAAAAGTTACCTTCTATGAGCATGTTGATGAGTTTGATGTTTCCGTCAGAGGCCGCCAGATGGAGTGGTGTGAGTCCCTCCTTGTCTGCTGTGGTGACGTCAGCCTGGTGGTCTATGAGTAGCCGCACTGCCCCCTTCTGGCCGAAGTGTGTAGCCGAGTAGACACACGACAGGCCTTCATTCTATTGTTTTAAACAACAGTAGACACAATCATTATCATAACAAGATTCCTCTAAGCAACACTAGGGAATGAAACAAGCAGGTTCATTGTGCACCTTTTTTTAAAATGAAAGGATGGGTTTACCTTCAAAATCTATACAACTGCACTGCATTTCAAGCCTCAGATGAGTTGATGCACTTCATCTAGCTAGTGCATTATAAGGGAGTGGTCATATTTTAACAACATGGGAGGTCGGTTGAAATCTTTTTGGTCCCGCCCCTAGGCGGGTTGGAATTGAAGATGGCCGACACCTTTGAGCTATAGTAACGCACAGGCTGCTTTTGCTAAAGGTAAAAAGGGGTGACATACTTTTGGTCAGCCTCAAAGGGTCGAAATTATTTTGGTCCCCCCCGCTAACAAATTCAGCCCCACCCCCACGTTGTTAAAAAATGTACTAACCTGTACAGAGTTGGGGTCGGCGCCTGCCTTGAGTAGACTGGTGATGACGTCCACACGGCCCAGTTCACACGCACAATGTAGCGGCGTCCACCCTGCCTTCTTCTTGTCCTCCAGGCGGGCACCGTGACGTAACAACGCGTCTACTACCTGTACAGGAACCAAGCACAGCACCAGATCAGCTTTTGCTGAACCAATCATGCACACTTGTGGCATCAAGTAGCACATCAGCAACTGCTGAGACTATAGGTTATGGTTACTAGTGTAGAACACTATATTGCTTGCATTATTACTTTAGGCATTTGGACAATAATTGGGAGGTTATTAACTAACTAAATTAAGAGCAAGGGGCCCAATATCGATCCTTGGGGAACACCAACATTTATGATGAGGTCATCAGAAACATATCCATTGCAAGTGACAACTTGACTGCGTCTGTTTAGATAAGCACAGATCTAGTATCTATATTTATGGGCGGTAGATTCAAATTGTTGTGTGGGATATCAACTCACCATCCTGGATACTATCAAATGCTTTTCGGACATCCAGTAAATAGGATACTATAAAAAAATTATCCTCTTTAACGCTAAAGATTTCATTTACTAAATTTAATACTGCGTCCTTACCTGTGCATGTCCGCCCTCTACAGCGTCAAACATGGGCGCCGCGTCATGGCTGTTCTGCAGGTTAACGTCCGCCCCATGACGTATCAGTGACGTCACTGCCGCTAGGTGGCCTCGCCCTGCTGCCGCGTGTAGCGGCGTGATGCCACTGTCTGTCTGTACATCCGGTTCCGCCCCGGCCCCGACCAGTACGTCAATGACGTCGGCGTGACCCGCGTGTGCCGCCGCGTGAAGCGCCGTCCAGCCACCCACGTCAGGGAGGTTCACAGGCACCCCCACCTTTGTCAACATTAGAACAGAACATGTACATTGACTGCCTTATGATTAATCCTTAAAGTGGTACAAAATTTCATTACCTAAGTAACAGCTATCAATAACTCTATCCCTGACTATATAACAGATATGATATAACAGGGATCGATGGGACAGCCTACTTTGCATAATACATGTAGTGACCTGTGGGCGGGTCCGAGGACCTGTCAATACAAAACATAGGGTGCAAGATAGATGCATGCCCACGTATATTATGTCACTTTAAGATGTATCGAATTTTCTTCGGTAAGACATTATCATTGCTTGTTTAGAGGTTTCTCCGGCAGTGGACAACATTTAACAGTGCCTGGACATTTGTATATCTTGTGTAATCTTAAAACACCATATATCTCCCATAATCATAAACTCTGAGTGGCGCCGCCAATCAAAAAGCGACACACTTACCTCCATGAGTAGCCGCACCATGTCGACACAACCCATCTGTGCCGCCGTCACGAAGGCCGAGTGCTCGTCCTCAGAGGACCGGATGCTCACGTCCAGCATGGACTGCCGGGTAGACGGGTTCACCACATTGCCGATAGACGTCATCATGTTCTGCTGGTGCTCGCGCAGCAACAGTTTCAACTTCCGGCGCGTCTCCCGCAGTCCTGGCCGCTGCCATGTTGGGTGGTGGTTACCCATGTTGACCTTGGGGGTGACCTTGTGGATGACCTTGTGAATGACCTTGTGGATGACCTTGTACCGTGTACTGAAGGTCAAAGTGTCATGGTCAGACCCAGGAGGTCCACCTCCACCAATGGTGTATTATGACTCGTTGTGAGCATGAATGGCTTGGGTGATGACCTTGGTGAGGATGTTAATGATGACCTTGTAAAGGATCTGAAGGTCAAAGGGTCTAGCTCAGGCACAGAACAACTGCCGCGACTATTTCCTTTTCGTTTGTTGGTGATGATCACTGTGCTGTAGATGACACCCCTCTGCCTGTAATAGAAAAAAAGAGTTTACATTTAGTACATGCCTTAGTTACGTAGTACCATTGATCATTATAATGAGCAACAGCTCCAAAAAACACTGTGATACCCCAGCCACACTGTAAAAATAAGTGTAGTTACACAGTAAAATCTACTGTAACTTTACAGCATCCACTATTGCTTCACAGCGGATTCTACTGTGCACCTACAATAAACTGGACACATCCAATGGATTTTACTGTATAGCAACAAAAAGGGCAACTAACTACAGAATGTGCATGTGATGGCCACAGGAAAGTATATTCTATAGATCGTCCTCACAGAAAGGTGCCAAAGGACATTGTTTTCTGTGGGTTGTAATCTAGCTGGAGGCAGGTGTAAACTGAATTTGAATCAAATTTATATACCCAATGTAGTTTGTGTTTTTTGCTTACGTCAAAATACCCTACAGGTGACATATTTCATAGCTTTGATGAACAGGTGCAGAAGAGGCAGAGACGTATCATAATAGCTTTGGCTACTGGGACTTCCATTGATCACCCATCTGCCTCTGTTGTCATGGAAACATCGGCTTGGAGACTAGGACAGGTGATGATGACGGCAGCAGAGGGATGAGAAGTCATCCGATTAGTGCTTGGATATTGGGGGTTGGTGAGGAGGATTAGCGTATGCATGGTCTCTGTATATCCCACCATCAGCCTGCTGGCAGACGACATCTAGATTCTAATACAGTCGGCGCCATATTGCGATCTCCCTGGCCTCGCTTTCATGCGCTTACTAAGGCCGCTACCTTCATTCATGCCAAATCAGGTGCTACCCTCATCTCTGCCAAGCCAGGTGATCTGGCAAAGATCACCTTCAAAACACACCTTTGCCATGCTTTTAAGATAATGATTTCATGCGGACTGATTTCAGTTTTCAGATATTTAAGGCAATATAATATGTGAAGATCACGTGTATTTAATACTACAGAAGTATCAGCCATATTCTTATAATGGGTATTGTAGACAATCCTATGAACTATATTCTGTGTATTGGTCCTGGCACTGTGTGATTCTTACATATTAGAGCAGGAAAGTGGTACTGCTTTTTTTCACAGAAGAGTTGCTGTAGTCTGAGGCTTTGGGTAGTGCCTTATACATTTTGTAATTGTGTAATCGACTATATCATGCCGGGGGAGTGATTATTGGCGACCCAAGCCTCGTTCTAATGTATGTGCCGTGCCATAGAGCAGCTCTGAGGGAAGGCTAAGGAGATGGACTGTGAACTCTGTGAAATGAATTATAATTTTTATCAATATAAATACTTGATATACCAGATGTTTTGGCCTGTGTCCGGGGCCTGTGTATGTTTAAAGCAGCTGCTGCTTCTTCTTTGTCAGTGTGAAGCGTCTGCCACTTATTTGTATTCATTCTCAACTGTCAGAAAGTAAACAGCATCAACGTGAGACGACCCCTACCCAGGACAGTAAGTGTGTGTACAATGTATACTCCTCTAACTGGTCAAACCATGGACGCCGCCATCTTGTCCCCCTTTAATAGGCTACACATTCATAAAAGTGAGCGTCACTGTTGCCAAAAGCACCCTCACCTGAAAGTCAGACGGTGCCTAACTGTCAGGTGAGAGTGCTTTTGGTGACAGTGACGCTTACTTTTATGAGTGTGTATATACATAAAACTAAAGGCTGACCGTTGATTCTATTCCGGGCCTCCGTGAGTCTGTCAAACACCTCACTTTTCACAGTGTGTCAGGCAACACCTTATAGCCTTATATTTATGTTTGTATTTATTCACTTAACAAGTGACACGTGATCAACAGACGCTCACCCTTCCCGTGATCCTCTGGGAAGGGGCACGTGGCATGGGGTAATGAATATGTGAGTGTTGACATTAGGACGTGAACGCCATCTGTTGGACTGAGAAGCGTGGACAGAACATCGTTGCTGCTCGCACCTGAGTACTGGTCTGGGTGTAATCCATAATGATCTTAAAATCATAATAATTTTAAGATCAAGTGAAAGAAGCAAGAATTGATAAAAAAAAAAAAGAGAGTAAGAATTGTGTTAAGAATTGAATTAAGAACCGTGATCCGCATCAAAGTTACGTTATCTGCATCAAATAATGTGATCTGCTATACAATCATCCAACCGTTAACTGCAGTTTAATAAACGTGAAAGAACCCTCCAGATACTTCCTAGATGCCCCATATGTCCCTCTGCATAAGGTGGAAAAAACTATTTCCTTCTCCGAGATACTCCAACTGCATGGTCTTATGTAATGCCAGACATTGATACAACAGAGAGTGTCCATAGATGAGCCCTTGGTTCATCGGTGTCATCAGCCATGCATAACTATAATTGGCGAACACTCCCCAAAGATACATATTCATTGAATCGGCCCCAAAGGAGAATGTCTTTACGCATTACAATGCAACTTTACTTCTCTATATGGTCTGCAAAATCCCCATATCAACCCATATTATCATCAAACGTTATGAATTAGGGCCCTGTGCCACCTATTTTAAAGGTCTTATAGGCTACATCTGAAATTGATGAAATGCCATATCGAGAGAACTATATCACATGGAGAAATAAACTTACACTGTCATACTTTTGAGCAACTATGAGCAAACATCATGAGGAAGGGGCTTTGTACTCGATGAACTTTAAATCTCAACCATTATCTAGAGATATTGTAGGTTAAAGCTTACTATGTATACATCAAATAATTCCTAAATCTATATCAGCTAATCTCTTAAATCGACATCAAATAGAAGTTAGATATATTAGGTTTCGGAGTTCGCCACCCGATTCTCTGTAAGCAGACTATCAAATTCTAAATCTATATTTACGTGTGATGAGGATTAGACTTAGGGACCTTTAATATTTCTACCGTTGATCTTTTATTTGAATTCAAGATTTTATGTTCGATGTCAGGACGTTGGTGAGAGTAAGTATTAAAGGTAATAGCTTACTCCTCAGCCACTGCATGCCACTAAAAACTAAGAAGAATAAACAATTTCCTACCTGGCTTAGGCTTTGGCCATGTTATACGAAAATTACCATTTTGGTTTTATCTACTTCTCAGAAAGGTGTGACAACTCGGGGTATAATGGACAAGGGTATATAGTTTACTTTGTAACAGGTGCTTTCCCATTAACTGCATTAGTGCCAGGTGCTAATGCCTTAATCTGCATTAAGTGGTATTGATACAGAGTGTGTTACCACAGGAGGAGTGGGGGAACGTGTTCTTACCACCTGGGTGGGAACACACATGTGTGTTGCTCACGTCATTCTCCATAGTACACTGTAAAAAATGTGTGTTACGGGAACATGGATAAAGAGTAACACACATATATTTTTAACACGCTTGAGCATGAACACACTTTTCTCAACACACTTACACACTTTTTTGTCAAATGTGTGTAGTTATTAAAAGTGTGTACAATATACACACATTTTTATTGACACTAGATGGCACCACAAGCATTGTTTTAGAAATTTCAGTCACACTTCAAGATTGCAATTGCACTTTTGATCATGTTTAATAATTTGATATCAAATTTTAAACATATAATGAAGTGTAACTTCAATGGATGCATGAAACTAAAAAGTGAGAACCCTTTGAAGACTGGATATCCTGTCCTAGGGAGGTCTAAAGAATGTGGAAGGAATAGGACACCTTTCCTGTGTGTTCAGCTATAATATAAGTCAGTGTGTAATTGAAACCTGCTTAAAGTCATTCCGTACAAGGCTTTGCTATGTAGGATGACTGCCACAATTGGCCACCTTTGCACTGGTGATTGTACATGCTGTGGTTGGTGAAATTTTGCTTGTTGGTACACTATAGGGGTGTTCCGCTAGCAGCCGGTGCCAGGCAATGTTAAGTAAGACGCTTAAAATATTTAAACACTTTATTCATCAACACACATATACCCAGGTAACATAAGTACATTGGGCCATCATTGGGCCAATATACCACTTAAAAATGGGCCAATATTGGCATTTTGATATTGGCCCACTGCTGGTTTGACCGCTGGCGCAGTAATGGCCCATGCTCGAAAAAAGGGATATTGATTTCATGTTGGCCCAACGGTGGGCCAACATTAAAATGTTTTTACATTATTCCAAGGTTAGAAATTAAACATTGGGGCAACATTGAAATACATATGTCGCCCCAACATATAATTCTCCATATAGGACCACTGCAAAAATCACTAATATTGAACAATACTTTTTTTATGTGTATAATTGAATGTGCAAACACATTTAAGACATGACTGTCAAGTATCATCTGTTTAGAAAAAGCCATTTCTGTCTTTTTAATCCATCTTGATCTCTATCCCAAATTGGTTAGACACCATACAAACTGTATTACTATGATTTAGGACTTATCTAACTCCATTACCCACACGTGAGGTGTCTTCAAGTTCCTTTTGACAAATTCCCACTGATGTCATGCAGTAAATGACACTTTTAGATATCAAATTTCATCCATGAACTTCCTCTGACCTTCAAACATGTAGAGCACACTGGGGATCACATTTACAACGCAATATGATGGCAAAGTAGGAGCCATCCTGTAAGATATTCTTCAGGCAACATTGAATCCCCCTGGTGTAGATCACAGCCAATATTGGACAAGTGTAGTTAGAATTTATGTTGGTCCAACATTAGAAATAATATGATGGCCCTTAAATGTTCTAACTCTGGGCCAACACTGGGTCAATATCAGCAATATCAAGCATGGGCCAGCTCTGGGCCAGCGGTCAACCCAGCAATGGCCCATTATCGGAATTGCCAAGGGTGGGCCATCATTGTAATTTGTATGTTGAACCAATGTGTGCATTACCTACAATGGGTCGTGGTTGGTATAACGATTGCGATGGAGTCGATCATTGCCGACATTGGCCCAATATACCCTTGCTACTTGGGTATATCACTAACACACTTTCTCCTACACACTTTACATTTTACACACTTTTTATCGCAACACACTTTTAAGATCAACACACTTTTGAAAAAAGTGTGTAGTGTGTTAAAAAAAAGGGTGTGTAAAATAAGTATACAAAAAAGCGTGTTATAAAAGTGTGTTAGGTTAACACACATTTTTTGGAGTGTACCCATGTAGACTCGCCCAGTCTCCTTAAAGGGGCATTCTCACCACTCACACTTACCACATAGCAGACTAGAACAGTACTAGAATTGTGAGTGGGAAATGCTCGGTGAGAATGCCACTTTAAATATAAATAAATGTATACCCTACATGTTGTATGCCACGTCAGTATGGTTGACAAGAGATCAATAACAAATTATTGCTCTCTTTTATGGTAATTGTAATGATATATTTTGAATACCCCTAATACAATTTTGACAGACCCAATGGCATTTCCAGGAAATAACATAAAAGTTTCATAACTTTAATTAAGTGAGAAGAAATAACCATTGGTTCCCTTCAATATTTCATAAGTTTATAAGTTATTTTATAGTATAACTTCTAGATACTCATTCCATTATGAGGAAACTGCATACTCAGCGCTCCTTTATATATACAATGATACCCTCCTAATACACCTACCAGCATCCACACCCGCATCTCCAGTACTCGACATCAATACCTCCTTATAATATGGCGGGGTACAATACAGTGGCACATATGACTTAACCCTTTAACTGCCACACAGTCCATTATGCCCTTTACAGTCACTATATAGATGAATGCAGCCCTGGCGAGTGCTGTATTCAAGCATCATGCCGACCTTATGGGATTGATATACTCTAACGACCGAGTCTCGGCAGGGCTGCATTCATGCATACGGCGACAAAGGACAGTATGCAAAAGGCACAGCACCCCTATATCATATATATAGAGCTGAGTACCTGTCCCGACTGCCCTCTGACTGTTGCTGGACGTGCAGTAAGATCTGCGGGTTTAAAGCACTATGCGGCCCTCAAAGGGTTAATACAAGCTGGAGGTTGACCTACACACTCCTGTCCACCCCATTATGGTGTTTTAATAAGTGCCCCTATCATGTGTACATTATGGTGTTGACATAAACCGTTGCCTCCACTTGATCTTCTAGTGAGGCTACTCCAATATACACAGGTGTATTCTGGTATGGCTGAAGGGGGTTATATACAGAGGGTGGTTTTGATGTAGTAGATTATAGTGCGTGGATATTTTTACGTACTGAATGAACTACCCATCAAAGACACCCTTTAATACATAGTGTTATGACTCCTCGTATATGTATTCATTACCGGGTACATAGATATTTACCTCAACGAGGGGGGGGGGGGCACACCACATTCTTTGCATCCACACTCCTACTAATACGCTACTAATCTCTTTTCTCTATATCTCTTGAGCTTTTCCTTGAAACCAGAACTGACCAAAGGCAGCTCAACCAAAACTATCAACTACTATAGGGGGTTAATAAAATTTGCCCGATACCCTATCAGGCCCCTATGCATATCGAGAAGAAAGTACTGTTTATGTGTGTACACTATGGATGTTTGAACATAAGTACATGTCCCGGAAGAGAACGTGGGGGTGCATACATACATAGACCCGGGTATATTGATCTCAGATATTGTGCAACTATTACACAGCACCTACTTATTGTTGTGCACCATTATACTGGTATCCAGAGGATCCTGACCAGCATATAGGGGAATACTTTAGTATATAACTGACACACCACTTCCAGATTTACCAATACAATGCTGTTAACCACCGATATAACATAATCGGATATGCTTTGTACAACACATGAACGGATTCTTCATCCAAGGCCGCGTGGATCATCCCTTCACAGAGAAAAGAAACAGCGTCAAAATGGAGTGCAGGTTGCCTCCAGAATGACTCCCCTCCTCTCTAGGGGAGTCCAGGTCGCCTAAGGGAGCCTAGGTGACTTCCTAGCTGACCTAAGGGAGTCACCTGGGGGAGTCACATAGTTTCCTGACTCACCCAAGGGAGTCACATTAGGACCTGGGCTCACCTAAAGCGGGGAGTCATTCTGGAGGCAACCTGGACTCCCTTTTGACGCTGTTTCTTTTCTCTGTCTTCTGCCCAATTGGGAGGAGAGCCACATGCACATTTACACAATACATGATGCATCATTGTAAAATGGGATGGGATAGGCAACGTCATGAAGAACCACAAATGAGCAATTGTTGTGGCCTCGTATTATTGTTCGTATGAAGCCATAAAATCTCTGCCCACTGCTGCCTGGTGAGAACTTCAAAAGGAGCACCAATTGCTACTACAGATGGGGGAACATCTGAGCTCCAATAAACTAACCATTAAACTACACAAACTGGGTCTATATACCTGCTATAAATGTAAGGGTGATTGATGTAAGCAGGAAGGGAAAGGTGGTAAACCTCTGTCAGCTATGGCATATCAAGAGTGCATGTAAAGGGTGAGATGTATTGGTACATGTACAAAGTGTAACCACTCATAACACATACACCCTCAGAAAAGTGAGAGTCATTGTCGCTAAAACTACCCTCACCTGAGAGTCAGGCAGTGCTTGACCCTCAGGTGAGGGTAGTTTTTGCAACAATGACTCTCACTTTTCTGTGTGTGTAGAAATGCCTCCAGAACTTTACTGAGTTATTCCCATCAATTGATAATAATTAAAACTATTTTAATTATCCGTGTATCCGTGTGTCCATGTCCATAATTATCTGTACCAGGTGTTTGAGCACTGAGCTCCATCTGCTGCTGTATACAGCCTCCACCCTACTCTGTGCAGCATTCAGGTGTCAGACCACTAATTGTACTTTACCACCTCAGGTCCCTTTTTCGGTAGGTATGTTACTATACATGTGAGCAGCAAGCAGAAAGGGTGCTCCACGTGGGGGGGGGGGGGGAGGGGGTGAACCATCCGCCATGCTTGGCTAATCATCTTATAATTCGCTTAAAATAGATCTAAATGCAAAATAAGATTTACAAAAACCTAAAAAATCTCTGTCAAGTTTGAAATAGTCAGGAATTTCTAATATCAAGTTAATCAACCCTGTGTAGACTGGTTTAATAGGTGGGGTTACCTGGAGCAGAACTTTAATTTCCCTTTTTGGTCTACTGGCCATAGTAGGCGGCGGGTGCGGCAGCAGGTATATATAAAGTGGGTGATGGGTGTCGTGGTGGTTAGGGGTGGTTATTAACAAGTGTGCCTCTGGGGGTAATACACCCCAGGCACACCTGTTATTACATACAGTCTGTATCTATACAAATACCTCTCATTGTAGCCATAACAAAGTGAGTCATACAAATTATCCGCAGATATATTGTCTATATAGAATAGTCTCAGTGGCTGAACAAGGCCACTTCCCACCCGACTCCACATGACAGCACACAGAGCAGGCCGGGCTCTGATTACGCTGTCATGACACCAAGAATGAGACATCAGTTTAATTGTGAACTGAATACGATTATGTATGTTATATATAGGGACCAGATTTATTTCTTTTCTATTTATATAGGGCCTATATATAAAATGCTTTTGCATCAGAGAGTTTGGGACGTTCAACATTTAAGCAATGTTTTTTGGGACATTTTCAGGACCCAACCACTATTTCGTCAGCGTTTTAAATGGTATTTGTATGCCAAACCAAAATACCCCCACCCTCATCCCATAGCAGACATGCAAGTGTTGAAGGCTCCCCTTCTGAAAACATCCTTTATATGGAGTTGTTTTTTTATAAGACCGTTTCACCTTTGGTTAACTATGTACTCAAGGGAACATGATAGTTCATCCTATAGATCCACCTACCTCGTTAAGCCTGTGCTTTTGTTGATGGCGGAGCAGGTTGATACACCTGTCCTATATAGCTCATTGGTATCCTGTTAAAACTGTAAGTAAATGTTTCCTTCAGTGAAAGGCAGCTCCTTCTATATTATACATCCCGGCTGCTAGTGTATAGTGTGGCTATAGCTTTACATCCCGTGCGAAATGGTCGAAAGTTGAAAGTGCAATGAAAAGCAGACGACTTTCAGCCCCAGGTAGGGCCTGTATCATCAACTTCAGAGTGAGGCCACTTCACCCTGCCGGCATCAGGGGGCGCTGGGTGTTAACTGTGGCATCCTGGTAGGCACCCAGCGTCTGTGGTGCAGCAGTTGGATCTTTGCCCGACAGGTGGCAGTATTAGAGGTGGTAAGAACCGATCAGATGCCACCTTACATTGTAAGGTTGGTGAGAGTTGTCGTCTGCCCACGTGGGTGCGGCTGGTTGCCGCTGGTGGCCGCGTGCTGCCTGGTGGCGGCTGGAAGAGGCCGGCAACCAGCAGGCGGCAGGTGGCACGTGTCCCGCCAAATTGTCGTCTGTTACCTTTGGCCATATACTACACAGGTGTAAACCTGGCATTTAGAGTCTAGTAGTTTTATTTTGTTTTTATTACACCAAAACTGTCTAGTATAGGTGTTTGCATCTAAGATAGCCCAGTCAAATGTCTATAGGCTATACCATTCAGAAGCACAACTTGATAACTTAAGATTTGTTTTTCAGTAACAGAATTTTTAATGTGATTTTGATGCGATATTTAATGTGAACGTGAATGTAAACTAAACTACAATTGGGAAGTCCTATACAGTCCATGTAATTACAATACCGGTATATATCAGGTGACGTTTAGGTCTCATATGCCCACAGGGGGTGGCGCCATCAGCCGGCGTTTATTTACCTACAACACCTGTCGCCCACCCCCAACCCCCCCCCCCCTCCCCGCGAAAGAAAAAAATACTCAATGTATGTCAGTGTCAGAATATCTTAGAATATGTGCAACATGTTTACTCAGAAGAGTGTCAGGAAAAGGTGTGTTAAAACAGCAGGTCAGAAATAGTTGTTCATGGCATATGGCAGGGCGGTGACAGGGTATGCAAATGATGGGTAGTGGGGGGAGAAGAGGAGAAAGGGTGGAGGACAGGCCTGGGGAGGCCGTCCGTTTCTACATTAGGTGTGTAGTGGGTTGCAATGATATGGGTGAGGGATACCTTTATGTGAAATACCGGCATTTGACTGAACCTTTAATTGTATGTTATGAAATCCCAGACTGTGGGTATGGGAGTAAGCCGGTAAGGGTGGGTGGGGGGAGGGGGGTTAATATGAGGTCACATGTAACGAGCCCCAATTATCCAGCTCAGCCAATCAAGACCTGTGTTTTAATTGGTGCCTACATAAATCACGGTGACCTCATCACACCCTTCACTGACTCCATGAATCATTACTACACACAGAATCAATGTTCACATGGAACCCAGTCATTTTATATTTTGTCAGGTCCCTACTCAACCCGCATTTATTTCAATTCAATTCAACTTCAATTTGACATGAGTTTATTCTGTAATCTAAATAAATACATACAATTATATTTGTTTCAATGTGACCACAGAAGAGGTTGATACAGCACCTCCATTTCAATTTTAAGGTATATGCTGACCAATGAAAACGTCATGGTAATTTTACTTTGGGGAGGGAGGGGGGGGGGGGGAGGATGGAAAATGAGATGATACCTAACGGTGTATAATTTATATTCTAAGACATTTTCTGACCTTTTAAGTGTAATGACTCACCTTCTGGTTATCCAGATAGACTGTAGTAGTCTACTCAGATATGTTTAGATACAGTCAGATTCCATCCCTGATTCCAGGCATCATGGGTTATAATGGCATCACTTATACTGTTATATGAGTCATGTATTCCTAGTCAATACTACAAGCTACTAGTTTGCTGAAGTACTCTCTACTAATCAAGGGCTTAGTCATTAGGCCTAGACCCCCTACCCCCTCTACCCCCTACCCCCCCCCCCCCCCGCCCTACAACACACACACACATAACACACCTGACTGATGGAGTGAGACCAATGTTGTTGGTCAGGTGCTGATTTAACCCTTTATGGACGGCATGCTGCCTTAAGTTAAAACATTATTAAGATTCATGATTCATCAACGCAGTGACAGAAAGTATGTATCCAGCAATGCATTGGTGCATCATGCCGAGCTGCCGGGAGAGCACCAACACCCTATAGGGTCGGTATGATGCACGAATGCAGCAGAGGACAGTTACTTGCCAGGGCTGCAAGCATGCATTATGCCGATAAAGTAAATATCACGTTGTGCAGTCACTTTAGGGTTAATGGTAATTTGCATGATGTCGCTGTGATTGTGGAGGAAGTCGGTTTTTGGTTGGTGCCTTTTTCACATATAATGACATACATTAAACTAATAACCGGGCCAACAATTAAGCGGGGGATTTTTTGCTGCATTTAGGATAAACACATTTTGACTAAAAGATCTCTACGATACACTGATAATTATATAATCTAGAGTAACCCAGCTAGCTCATGGGTTGTAAATGTAAATGATGATAAGCATTTGATGTGTTTCTCAATTATAAATAGACTGCTGGATGAAGGGTGAGTCCACATCAGATCAACCACTAGCTCCCGACTGACCACCTCAGAATTTGTTCTCAGCTGGCCATATGGTAGACCAATGTGTATTTATTACCATCTGTAAATATGGCTGCCATAACCCAAGCGGTTTTCCCGTAGTGACCCATTTCGTGCAGGGGTGGTGCGCTCATCAAACAAAGGTGTTACAGCTGGCCAATTTTCAGAGGTCTACTGTGTAGAAACCATGGTAACTAGAAATGTAAAACTCAAGATATTTGTTCACCTAAATATTCACGAAAAAGAAATCCTTCACAATTATTATCTCATTTCAAAAAAATTAAAATAAACTCGTCTGGCGGACAGGGCACTTGTTTTAAGAATATTCATTTTTTATCAAAACAAGTGCCCTGTCCGCAAGACGAGTTTAATGAACTTTATATTTTCTTGAAATGAGATAATTATTTTTGGCTGTGTTTTTAATTCACACAGCAGTAACTCACTCATATGATCTAACTTTTTAACAACAAGGTTACATAGACTGATCTGTATGTATTACCCTTCTGGCTGCTACAACGTCTGAAACATGCAACGACGGTCTGGGTGTAAATCACTAAATGTTAGGTCAGTCATATACCTTAGAGAGACGTGTAGGGGAGTATGCGTGGATCGATCTCCTAGATTAGTGCTAATGAGGCTGGCACACACCTGCACCAGTAGCAGCAGTAGTAACAGCATCAGTAACAGCAGCAGCAGTAACACCAGTTACAACAGCAGATTTAACAGCAACAGCAGTGCTAACAGCAGCAGCAGCAACAGCAGCAGTAATTACAGCAGCAGTAACAGCAACAGCAGCAGCAGTTACAGCAGCAGTCACACAGAAAAGTGAGAGTCATTGTCGCTAAAACTACCCTCACCTGAGGGTCAGGCACTGCCTGACTCACAGGTGAGGGTAGTTTTAGTTACAATTTAGTTACAATGACTCTCACTTTTCTGAGGGTGTAGTTATAGCAGAAAGACAGGACCGGGTCGGTCATGTCTTTCTGGTTATAGCGGCAGAAGCAGCAGTTACAGCAGCAGTAGTAACAGAAGCAGCAGTAACAGCAGCAGCAGTTACAGCAGCAGCAGTTACAGCAGCAGTAGTAACAGCAGCAGCAGTTACAGCAGCAGTAGTAACAGAAGCAGTAGTAACAGCAGCAGCAGTTACAGCAGCAGCAGTTACAGCAGCAGTAGTAACAGCAGCAGCAGTTACAGCAGCAGCAGTTACAGCAGCAGTAGTAACAGAAGCAGCAGTAACAGCAGCAGCAGTTACAGCAGCAGCAGTTACAGCAGCAGTAGTAACAGCAGCAGCAGTTACAGCAGCAGTAGTATAACAGAAGCAGTAGTAACAGCAGCAGCAGTTACATCAGCAGCAGTTACAGTAGCAGTTGTAGCAGTTGTAACAGAAGCAGTAGTAACAGCAGCAGCAGTTACAGCAGCAGCAGTTACAGCAGCAGTAGTAACAGCAGCAGTAGTAACAGCAGCAGCAGTTACAGCAGCAGTAGTAACAGCAGCAGCAAAAGGGGGTGGTGAAGTCCGTGTCTGAGACATATCGGCCCCTACTTCACCTATCACTGTATTGATTCTGTCATTGATCCTTTTCTCAACACTCCCTGTGACTCTATCCGCTACTGCTATCCTACCTCCTTAAAGGGGAACAGTCAACCACTTAAACGAGTGCAATTCTAGGTTCCCTCCATGCCACCTTTACATGAATATAGAGAAGGTCGCCATGATGCCGCAAGGGTTCATGACCATTTCGTCATGACGCACCAATGCAGCTTAAAGCTGAGAACCAATTCCCTACAAATATGTGGTGTACACAAAAAAACACTAAAATAGTGTGATCTCATACTAGTAGAATTGGGGGGAGGGGGGCTCGTTATTTATGCAAGCTTTCCGGTATAGATGTAGTTCCATGTACAATGTCCATGTTTGTTGCACATGCAGGGGACAACATACACGGCTCATCGCACAAATAACACATAAGAGGAAGGTACCGGTATGACATAAAGTGGAGCTCACCTTGCTCGTCTGTATACAGGTTATATCTTCTAGAGTGCAGATACAGTCCCTGTTGGGTTCCTTCTATTGCTCCTTGGGTTCCCTGAACAGGTTTTGCTCTGTTTACTACGTTGTAGACAAACAATATCATCCAGTACTAGGTATATCACATCTCACTATATGTGTTTCCACATGTGCCTCCATGTTAACGGCTCCAGTACCACAGTACTACATTAAGTGTGTGGTGACACAGAGCGTGGCTGAGTTGTGAGTTGTAGGAGCTGCTCACGTGAGCTGCTCACAGACGCCCCCTGGTGTCACCACGCCCCCTACAGGGGCCTTCTGGAACTAATTATCTACTCACAGCTGCTGCTCGTGTAACTAGTACGTGGTGTTCGTTATACGTAAAAAGAAGGTGCCCTCTGGTACATGTTGTAATCGATGGCGTTGTTCATAAGTCACAACGACAGGAGGAATAAAAAGATAGTGACATGAGACATGAGTATTTATAAAAGATGATAGACAACATGGGACCACCCCTCCCCCAATCTATGATATATGGCTATGCACCTACGACAAGTTATGAACGGAATGTTCATATAATCACATATGATAAGAAGCCATACAGTAAATACACATTCAATACACTCCCTCTTATTTCCATCAACCAGAGTTTAAAATGTTGCATCATAATTTGGCATAATATAAAGTCTATCTGCAACCAGTGTTGATGCCCCCTCCTGGTGCTGGTAAGGCTGTATAGGATAGAGACAGAGCCCCACAGGTGAGTGGGAGGTGAGTGACCTGTGCGTGTGGTATCAGCTTAGGGAGCAGCTCATCTGCAGCTCAGTACGACTCAGGCACACCCAGCAGGGATCAGCCACCTGGCAGTACCACCTGACTGACGTGTCACCCCTCTACTACACCCCCACCCAGCATAGAGGTCATGCCCTCACTATGCTCAACACTATGCAATACGACATACTATACATTGGTAGCAAGTGTACACAAGGTGCGTTTGTCCCTTACTTCTCAGTCACTATGGCAGTTATCCACGAAGGCTCACTTTCTCTTAATATTTCATCTTATAGACATTGGCATAGCTTTAAGGGCCGCTGCTGCCTTTGGGCAGCATCTAAAATACCACCGGAAAACCGCCGCTGCCACTGGACTGCCTAGGGCAGCAATACAACCAAAGACTGCTATCCCTGTAAAACAATTAATAAATATTTTTGAGGCAATCCAAAAATATTTCTACACAGACAGTAGGTCTCCTTGTTAGAAAATTGAAACTATATACCGTACCCCAAAAGATATATTTACCTCCTTAGCCACTAGCCCAATTTCATATTCCCATGGCCTAGAGCCGGTGGTTAAGGGCCAAATTACATTTCCAAGGCCAGCAGTTAAAGGGTTAATGTATATGTCTAATATTGAAAGAGAAGCTCATGAGATTCCTGAGACATTTTGGAGAATAGACTAGCATCACCTTTCAAATCATGTTAAACCCCATGGTGATGTCAGAATATATTCGAGTCTCATTTAATTGGAGTAGATGTACCACCACCATCTCCATCACAAACCACCTGCTACCTGCTACCTGTTATCTGAGTAGGAATTAGGGATCTACACAACACTAACAAGCCCCAGTGTTAGTAGATAAGGTGTACCTACATACCTGGTGACACCCACTGTACCCACTCATTAACTGATAAGGCATGCACTTGGTGATGCTGATCTGTACTAGCTGCAGGCCTACACAGCTCACCCCACCCCTTTACAAAGGGTAGGATTGTATTACTTAAAGCCCTATCTGTACTAGGACTTGGGCCTCTTACAAACTGTGTACAAATGCACCCATGCGGACTGATAGATGTGTCTATTTCTGGTAGAAAGTAAATCTCCTTTTTGTTCAGGTTGTAACACACACCGTGGTGGTTACGTCACCATTATGTTAATTTCTAATTAGGTCTAGTAGAATGTTGATCAGATCTGATTGCTCAAAAGGCAGCTGAAATGCCTTCCGTGACCCTGACTGCAAACCCATAATGTATTATATGATCGACAGCCATACCCACACATATCCCAGTGTGCAGCAAAATTCAGTTCAACATTGACTCAATATTGGATCAACATTGATCATCTTTTGATTAAATATTTTATGCACACTGGGATACCTAGTCAATCACACAGTTCAATTCCATAGATCAAGCCCATGGGTCACTCTTTGGGTCAATTACATAGCGTAATATCATACATTAATCGCATTGGTCAATCCCCTTTGTCACTCTCGTACACAGAGAGAAGAAACAGCGTCAAAGGGGAGTCCAGGTTGCCTCCAGAATGACCCCCCTGTTTAGGGGAGTCCAGGTCGCCTAAGGGAGCCTATAGGTGACTCTCTGGCTGACCTAAGGGAGTTACCTGGGGGAGTCATATAGCTCTCTGGGTCATATGACTCCCCCAGGTGACTCTCTTAGGTCAGATAGAGAGTCACCTAGGCTCCCTTAGGCGACCTGGACTCCCCCAGAGAGGGGAGTCATTCTGGAGGCAACCTGGACTCCCTTTTGACGCTGTTTCTTCTCTCTGTGTAGGTCAATCCAGTAGGTCAATATCACGAGTCACTCGCATAGAGTAGAAATCAAATTCGATATTAGATTAGATTCGATTCGATTTTTTTAATTTGGCAAATAATTCACATACAAGAATTTGCAAAGGTGGGTACTATACTGGAATAATGAGGCACAATTAACCCCGTGTTTTTGGATGTCCTTTACACAATAAGTGGCTCCAGAGGCCGGAAGTCATGATCAGTCAGTGAGCTAATAAACCAAGTTTTACTATCCGCCTTTTGTTGTTCGGATCGTAGTCTATCCCACAATAGGGCGCCCCTGAACTCTGGGCTTGAATTCATATAAGTAAATAAGAGATCCAGATAGTATCCCCAAGATCCGATATCATCCATTGCATCCATGCACTCATGGCGTTTATACCAGATAATGGGGTAAAAACTTAGCAGCAAAAGACTAGAAACCAGGCAAACATGTCTACACATAAGGCCAAAAAAAGAGGTTTGTTTCAGGTCTCCCGACCGACCCTATGTAAACAGGGCCGACCCTACGTTTTTTTTATGCAATTTCGAAGAATTTTTTATATTTTTACACTTTTTGGGGGTAAATTTTAGGTTTTCAAATGTTTTGAAAAAAAAATCTTCCCATTTTCATACTTTTTTTGGGTCAATTTTAGGGTTATGTAAAAAAAAAATGTAAAAAAAGATTTTTTTAAAATCCGACCTACCGACCCTAGAGTTTCATCCCATGTTACCTGAAACAAAACTAAGGTCTTCTCTAAGAGCACATTGTAGACATCATAGCTGCAAATGTCAATCACAGCCCGGTAGGATTCTGACACAAAGTCAGTATGCCAAGAGCACCTTTGACATTCTCTCTTAGGGAATCTTATATGGGAATAATGCCATTTGCATCTTTTTTTTTTCTGGACCGGGTATACGTTGATTGTAATGTAAAATTCATGTAATTGTGGACAGGGGATCTGTCACCGTGGTCTATTGATTGGATGTGAAAGCAGTACCTCCAGATCTTAAAAACTAGAGGATGCCTCATGGGTGCGGGATGCTTTGTTCTGTAGAGATCTAACATGTGGCAGATTCCTAGAGATATGCCAATACCAGACATCTCAGACTTGGTACAAAGGGAGGCTGGAAGATCTGCATGGTCATTCGCCTCCACCTCGTTTTTGGCATGGATAACACTCCCGTTTTTCTCTTTGTTTGATTCTCTACTGTGTGCCCTTACCTCACCTCCATATATATACAACTGTCCAAAAATAAAAAGTTTACAATTGTTCAGACCACGGTGATACTCAAGTCAGTGGGGGCTTGTTCTTTCCAACCAAAAATTTGCCAGGGCATTGATAAAGGAGACAAAGTCTAGAAAAAGAAAGTGAATATAAAAGTGAAAAAATGAATTCCAAAGAAATGGAAAGAAAATGCAAGGGTCGGCACTGTTTTCAAGATATAGGGTCGGGTTGCCTGAAACATGGCTTTGTAAGATTTGACCCTATAGCAATCATGTATAAGTTATGGGGTTTGCCGGACAAGGTCACGAGAGGTAATAATGTACTAATTGTATTTTAAGGTTTCCTGTGCCCCTGGGCTCTTTTAGGTACACCAAGACCCATATAGACATAACACAGTGAACCGGACCTTTGAGCTGTCACCCTGGTTTCCTGTCGCAAGTATCACAAAAGGCTAAGGCAACTGCCGTAAAACCTCGCGTAGAAGCCGCGGCTTGTACGCGAATCAGAGCCAGCTTTCTTTTGATACCAAACATGCCTATATAGAGTGCGGCTTATACGAGAGTTTTTATAAGTATAGTACAGTACTAAATTAACAATTTTCAGATACCCTATTAGGCTTATAGGATTTCCCAAAGTTAGGGGTGCGGCTAATACGCGAGTTAGGCTTATACGCGAGGTTTTACGGTGTATACAAAAACTAAGACATGAGACGTATATAGTAGCCACCGTGACTAATTTGGACTGAAGTTACATGCTATATGTTCACTCATGTTTATACACGTGAATAGTTTAAACAAATATTAAAAAGAAAGAAAAGGGAAGTCCACCCCTGATTTATGTTACATAAAAGAAATATAGTGGTGATGTGCTTTACATCTACTGGTGGTAGAGGTGCTGGTGGGGGATGCTTCACTACAGAGGGCACATACTCTATCGTCATAACACCTATCTGCCCATTCATAGATGGTACATAGATCTATGTACATGTATCACTAATTGATATCAACCAAAAGTTTGATATCAAAGAGGAAGACACGTAGCTGGTATTCTCACCATCTCTTGTTCTACCAGTACATGTATATGTGGGTATCATCAATAGACACAACATCACATTTTTACCCCCGGTAGATACCAATAGCTAATTACATATGTTGCCCACCAGTGAAATGTATCACTGCATTCACCGCTATACTTCTCAGTTAGATGTCTGCAATGTTATAATGTATTCATAACCCTCATGTGTACATGTATGTCCTTGAATATTGTCAAGAGCCCTTGTCAAGTGTGTGCAGTGTATTGATGATAATATACCATACATAAAGCACTGTAGGATGCCTTAAGGGAGTGATCATTTTTTAACAACAGGAGGGTGGTGGGTTCGGGGGGGGGGGGGGGCAAAACAATTGGACCCCTACCGGGGGGGGGGGGGGGCAAAACAATTTGGACCCCTCTTGGGGGGGGGGTCAAAAAAATGTAACCTGTTTTGAGCCAAAAAGTCCGCGCGTTACTATGATTCAAAAGGCCCGCAGGCCGCACGCGAGCACGGGAGGGGGGAGGGGGGGTAAAAAAATATTGACCCCTTGACCGGGGGGGGGGGGTGGTGGAAAATTGTTTGCACCCTTGACCGGGGGGGGGGGGGTGGTGGAAAAAATGATCACTCCCTAAACCCCCACTGCCCCTATTTATGGGGCTGAATACCTGTCCCGACCCCACTCCGACTGTTGCTGAAGGGGTACCCAGATTTGTGTCTTAAATGTTCTTAAAAGTTCATGTTTGTGCGTGATGCACCAACACAGCACTGGTGATGAACACATAAGCACTGCAAGTAATTTGGTGCATCGTATCGACACTCAGAGATTGTATCAGCCCTCTACACTAGGCGTTCTGCATTCATGGATCCAGCACTGGCGAGTTACTCACCGACGCACGTAAGCATGCATCATGACTGTATGACACAAGGAACACAGTGTATCAATATGACACCATGTTGTCTGTTAAGGATTTTCCCTTTAAGGACACATGTCGCTAAAAGATTACATTGTCGTCATGATGCACCAATGCAGCCCCAGCGAGTAACTCGCCGCAACTGCATTGGTGCATCAGGCCGACCCTACATATAGGAGTGTCTGAACCCCGTAGGGTCTGCATGGTGCTTGCATGCAGCACTGGCGAGTTACTCGCCAAGGCTGCATTCATGCATCATTACGAACAAGGGCATGATGCATTAAGGCATGATGTCGTCCTTAAAGGGATAAGGCGTGCCTTCCAAGGTAGATGGTAGGTGAGGCAGTGACTTACCTGTCCGTCCCCGGCCGTGTCTGCCTCCCGTCTGCCGCCCCGCAACGCCGCCGCCGTCACGCGCGGGCGGACGGTGAGGGGGGGGGGGGGGGGATCAACTACCCCCCCCCCCCCCCTCACACATCACTCTCGCCCCACATCACCGCCGTGAGGCAGTCACGTCTCTCTGCTCCCAAGAAGAACTGTGTTTTCATGTAATTTGCTTGTGTACTACTTGTAGCTCTGCCCAACCCTGGCTATATTGTACATGTACCAATGCATCAGATAGAGAAGTTTATCCTATTAAAGGTGTGTTTAATTTCCATCAAATTAATATTTCACTCTTCACTCTTTCCCTCTTCTTCATCAGTTTAAAGATACATGTACTTCTTTTTAAATGGAGATCAGGACCCCTATTTATTGTATTGTAAATTCATTCTATTGAAAATCAGGTTAGGCAAAGTCCTGTAATATTTCTTTCGCTGAAATTTGGGCCAAACTCTATCATAAAGAATACGCCCATTGCTATATAATCACCAGCTGGTTTCAAGGTAGCAAAATCTGAGCTGCCCTTTGCCTGCCACAGGAGGTGTTAGTTTGGGACAGAGACACAGCAATAGTTGCATGCGCACCAACATGTGTAGAGAGAGTGGGGCGGGCAGCACGGGCCTCAACAGTGTCAGAACGGTACTATCCGGTGTGACATCTTTACCTCACCCAGCAGCCTTATTCTGTACCCCAAGGTCTTTACCTTTATCAATGCCCTTCATGTTTTTGCTCAACCTGGCTTTTTAAAGTTGTTCTTTGGTGTGAATAATGTCGTCTTTGTGGTTACTCTCTGGTCTGTAAAGGGGATGTTTAGGATGCTTACAGGGGATGAATAGGATACTAAGTATTAACAATAATACCAGCCCTATTTTTCTTTCAGCCTGTGCATTGATACCTTTGGGTATATTGACTCACTTTTACTGGTGTTCTTAACACATAAAAAGATGGCTTGCTTCACCCCCTTTATGTACTATACAGTGATCCCTTAGTTGACTCATCCCAACTCATCCACCGCAAAGGTGCCTATACAGTGCCACCTGCAAGTACCTACATATAGACACCTATATAGGCATGAATACCCCCATAGCACACTGTATAACAATAGAGATAAACAAAAATACATATATTACGTTTCCATATGCATTTCTCCGGTGAGACTACTTCTCCTTCATAATTATACTCGTATAATTATTTTGACAGTGTCCTAAATCTTTAAATGTTATCACTGCATTTAACGGGCTAGAATGTACTCCCGGAGTATAGCTTCATGTTTTGCCCAACCTGGCTTTTTAAAGTTGTTCTTATATTTGCATCTCTCCAGTGAGGCTACTTCTCCTTCGAATCATATACTCGTATAATTATTTTGACAGTGTCCTAATTCTTTAAACATTATAACTGCATTTACGCGGCTAGAATGTACTCCCAGAATATACCTTCATGTTTTTACTCAAACTGGCTTTTTAAAGTTCTTCTTTGGTGTGAATAATGTTGTCTTTGTGGTTACTCTCTGGTCTGTAAAAGGGATGTTTAGGATGCCATTCCCTTTCAGCCTGTGCATTGATACCTTTGGGTATATTGACTCACTTTTACTGGTGTTCTTAACACATATAAAGATGGCTTGCTTCACCCCCTTTATGTACTACACAATGATCCCTTAGTTGACTCGTCCCAACTCATCGGGACAAAGGTACCTATACAGTGCCACCTGCAAGTATACCTATAGATACCTATATAGGCATGAATACCCCCATAGCACACTGTATAACATAAGAGATAAACAAATATGTATACATGTGTATATATATATATATTATACTACCGGGTACATTTCCATATGCATCTCTCCATTGAGGCTACATCTCCTTCAGATACTCATATAATCATTTTGACGGTGTCCTAATTCTTTAAATGTTATAGCTGCATTTACCTGGCTAGAATGTACTTCCGGGGTATACTTCATTCTTGGACATGTGTCATGCACCATGGTGCTGCAGAATTCCCCCAGGGTCAGAATTCCCCCAGAGTCCTTCTTCTATTGCACCTTCACGAGCTATACTAAATGTTATCATGCCTCAGCATCACCCCTCTCACCTGCTATATTGTACATTCCACCATCCCGTTGATCCATTTCTGAACTCCTTTCCTGTCGTTATTCCTTTTCACTTATAGGTCAGTATGGTTCAAGAATTCAACTTACATTACAATTCTACTTAAAAATATAGGAGATAGTGTGTGGTACATTTTTGAGGTTGGGGGGGGGGCGCAAAAGAATGCCCCATTTTTTTCCAGTATTTCTGTTGTTTCTTATAATAATCATGTAGGCCTATAATACTCTTTTCTAGAAGGCTGTTCTTATAATAATCATGTAATCATTAGTATCTACGCTACACTACTCCCCTACTTAAGTGAACACCTTTTCATATCTCCTCCCCCCTCACACCTCCCCCTCCCCCCTCCCCCATGGTGCCTCACCTATCTCCACTCACGCACCTGGCTGACCTGTTACCGCAGGGATCCAACAAACCGACAGACCCTCCGTGTCATGACCCCTAAATCCCCCTACCGTGCCCCCGTCCTCTACTCCCCCACACCCACACCCCTCTCTCCCCTGCAATGAAAAGGTTGCAGCCACAAATGGGACTAATAATCCAAGTGCAGTCTGCCTGATTTGTCATAGATACTGATAAGAATCTATGTGACTGTTATGTATAAGTGAAAATAAAGGCTCTTTAAACTCAAACGTAATTCATCTCCACTACCTCCCCATTCCTCTCTGCCCACCATTACGGCTTGCCTTGGCATCCCTTTGCTACCTCTGTTCCCCTGGATGTAGAACCATCAATCCCTCCCTGTTCTGCCCCCGGGGGGGCACTGAGGTATGATTTGGGTACCCACTGCAGCACGACTCTCCGGAGCGGTGGCGGTCGAATGTCAGTAGGGTTCAAACGGAGGGGCGGTCACTCCACTCCCAGGTTAAAAGGGAAGGGCGGTCACCACTAATCCCATTGGGAATTAGGGCATAAGGTTTTCTGGATGATGATTTCTTGAGCTTATACAGCAGTAATTGATCACAAAACCATGTATGATTGTGAGAAAGGGTGAATTGTTAAGCATGCAGTGCTAATTGGTAAGTTTGCAGTTTTAATTGGTGAGTTTGCCATTGCTCTGTCTGGACCTTAAACCTCACTTTCTCCATAATAGGGGGCGGTCAATATGCACATTTTCCCTTTACTTGAAAAGGAGGGGCGGTCAGAACACTGCCAGAACTTCTGAGTGTAAGAAAGGGGGGCTGTAGGGCGGCAGTGGGTAGTCAGCATCAAAGAGTCAGTGCCCCCCGGGGTTCTGCCCCTTGCCCATCTCCTTCTTATCCTCCTCATTCCTTCTCTCATTCCCATATCTGTCTCTGTCTGTATGCCTGTAGGGCTGTCTCTGTCTCTGTCTGTCTATGTCTGTCTGTCTGTCTTTCTCTGTCTGTCTGTCTGTCTGTCTGTCTGTCTCTCTCTCTCTCTAATCTGTCGATCCCTCTTACTATTGTGTCCCCTTTCTCCACTCCCACTTCTCCACTCCCCTCCTTGCACCTCCTCTGGTCCTACCCATTCCCACGAACTCCCTACAGACTGATGAATGTTTGATGCCGGGTGCCAAGTGAACCGCAACCAGTCAGAAACAGCTGCCATGGTTACCAGGCATACAGCAGGGGGAGATGCCGTAAGGCAGCAGTAACCACCCACCTGCAGGCATCCCTAGACACACACCCCCCCACACACACACACAAACACACCTTAAAGCAACCCCCCCCCCCCCCACACACACACACACAGCACTATCTCAGTCAGACTAGTGATACCCTCTGGTAAAGTTCAACCTTCAACCTTCAACAGTGCCCTGCTTTATTGATAGAAATCGACTTATTCTTAGTCGAACCAAACAATGTCAGTTTTCTCAACTGTGAATTTCACTGAATGTACTCAAACTTTTCATCTTCAACATATCTGAAAAGATATTCAAATGGTGCAGGCTAGAGACATGCTGATGCATATACTATTTGTTATCGATACCTTCCTCCAGTTTTCTTTTCTTTTGTAAGTTTTTCTCTCATTCAATACGATGGTATTCAATTTCCATTCAAGATTATTCAGACGAGCACACATATGTTACCATGCATGGATCACTCTCTCCCAGCTTTCATCACTATATACAGCAGTTTTTCCTTGGTTGGAATTAAATCTGCATCCTCTTTATATGTTTGCTGCAATACCCATCACCTACGTGCCGAGTGTACGTCAAAGTTGCTGTGGGAATAAAAATACCAAGACAGATTCTTTTAAAGATTTCCCCAGTCCCTATAGTTGGAGCCTCCCACCCATACAAAGGCATATTCAGCCCCCTTTCACCTATAGGGGACAAATCGGATTGTAGGCAGTGTGTATTCACCTCAGGCTAAAAGGATGGGAAGGTATGGCGTTAGGATGGGGGGGGGGGGGGGGGGGGGGATAAAAGCACGTGGTCAGCCCACTGGGAGATTATACTGCAGACATATAGTCAAGTGACAATGTGCCTCACAAAGATATGCTTATTGCATGCAAATGAAGATGCGTATGGACCTATGAAAAATCTGAGTTTACTACCCATTTTATTTGGCACGTATATGTTTCAATCCTATAAGTTAGAATTTCTCCAAATGGAATATAAGAGTCTTGTTCTTCAAAAACATAAGGGCCTGTACTTCCTGCATGAAATTTTATAGTTTTGCATAAGACATACATGTATACACTACAGCTATACATGATCCGGCCACCATGGTGCTTAAATACAGCACTGGCGAGTAACTCGCCAGTAACTGGCCAGTGTTTGCATTTAAGCATCATGCAGACTCGTCCTTAAACGGTTACCACATTGAAACCACAATTACTAGTATTAGACGCAGTTACCATACCCAGTGGCATTTGCCATGCATAATTGTGCAGGTCATCAACTTCAATCATGACCTTGAGGCCCTCTCAAAACAGCAAACAAAGAAATGTCAGAAGCTAGCAGTAGGATCTGTATATGTCTATATATTAGAGACTGTATGTATCACTAACGTGTTGGGGCTGTGTGGTGTGTGTCAGTGTGTCTACATACTCCATTAGTCTTCATGCACCTTTACATAATTGACATGTGTAACATGGATCGGTGCCAGAGCAGAGTGCGGCCACCATCTCTGTAACATCTCCACACGTGGTTAGACCAAATAAAAAAAGGTTTTGTTTCAGGTAACATGGGATGAAACTCTAGGGTCGGTAGGTCGGATTTTTTTCTTACATAATCCTAAAATTGACCCAAAAAAGTATGAAAATGGGAAGGTTTTTTTCAAAACTTTTGAAAACCTAAAATTTACCACCCAAAAGTGTAAAAATATAAAAATTTCTTCAAAATTGCATAAAAAAACGTAGGGTCGGCCCTGTTTACAAAGGGTCGGTCGGGTGACCTGAAACAAACCTTTTTTTTGGGGCCTTAGCCCCGGTTAGCCGCACCTAGGTGGGACGGCCTGCTCCGGGGCCTGCCGTCTTAACCATTTAAGGACGCAGGTCGCATGAAGATGACATTTATCGTCATGATGCACCAATGCAGCCCCAGCGAGTAACTCGCTGGGGCTGCATTGGTGCATCATGCCGACCCTTCTTGGGTGTCTGAACCCAGTAGGGTCTGCATGGTGCTTGCATGCAGCACTGGCGAGTTACTCGCCAGGGCTGCATTCATGCATCATGCCGACCAAGGGCATGATGCATTTAGGCATAATGCCGTCCTTAAAGGGTTAACACATCTCATATGTATAAACTTCTTGTAGGCCTACTTACGTATTAGTCTAATAATTGTACTTTTAGAAAGCATTTAACTTGGTTTTAGGGACAAATTATCTCAATCAGAATTTAATAGCGGGCTCTACACGCCCCCTGTAATTAAGGACGCTTAAAGAACCATTTATGGGCGGCATAATACATGAAAGCATCGTCGCCATGATGCATGAATGCAGCACTGGCGAATAACTTGCCAATGCTGCATCCAAGCATCATGCTGACTTCACGGGGTTGTTACACTCCCGAAGGATCGACATGATGCACCAACGTACATATGTAGCACCGGGGAGTTATTTGCGGGGCTGCATCTGTGCAAATGTTGACTTTTAGTGATATGCTGTCCTTAAAGGTATAGGGGGAGAACATTTCTACACTAAATTAACTTTAATACTGGTGTTTTAAATGGATCCAGGACATGAAAAAAAACATAGGTTGGCGCATCAAAACGAATAAATAGGCAAAAGATAACTTTATCCCTACTTTTCTGAAAACTGGCCTGTTGACGTCACCAGGGTACCAGGGTTTAACTGGACCTCCTTTTTCTGCCGTGTCTATATCAATCCTACAATAAGACCTGATTGCGATCTTGAGTTGAGCACTGAATGCGATCTCGAGTTGACCAACTGAATGTGAATTTGTTGGACCAATAAGATTTTGGGATCTATGTGAATCAGCTATAAGGCAAAACATATCGGAGAGGCGAAGAACAAGGTGTTATAGATTCATAGGTCTAGAGTCGAAGGTACCGCATTCATTTGAATGACTAGTCCCATGGCAACACTTCCTCCCTCCCACAACCATATATATGTATATTTCCTCAGTTAAGAAAAACATGAGTGACATTCATCCAAGAAGCAGAATATGAAAAAGTGATTAGAAGATTGTGTTCGGCAACCAAAAACAATCTTGCTACTGCCTTCCTCCTACTGACTATACACAGCACATTAGCCTTGAGTGGTGCGACCAGTCATTTATAACTAGCTGGAGCGGGGCAGCATTTTCTCCGACCCCTCCACCAATAGGTACTCTTGACACTTGACCCCCCCCCCCCCCCCCCCAAAAAAAAAGAGAAGAAGATGTAATGATGTATGGTGATAGGTACTGTAGGTCTATTCAAATGGACCATATTTATTTTCACCCCACCCCCCTTGCCCCACAGTATCGTCTGTGTTTCATCCATTTTTCAGTCCCCACCCCAGCCTTTATGATAAGTGACTCGCCCCTTATATAGAAAGTAACATCATGTATATATGGCTGTTAGCTGTGTACCACATAGCGATGTGCCCACACCCACACCTGAGTGGTCAGTGTCCCACCTACCAGGTCAGCTGTGTGTGGTATGGTGTGTACAGGTAAGAGTACCTCCTGGAAGGTGCCTTAATGTTACATTCCACATGACAGGAGGCTGTGGGAGTTGGGGCCTACATGACATCTTTAACCCTTTAAGGGAAGCATAGTGCGGTGTTGCATTAACCCATTATGTGTCGGCATGATGCATGCATGGAGTACAAGGGAGTAACTCACAGGCGCCTGATGCATGCATCACGCATGCTGTCTCTATATATACGCTCCTGAAGGGTCGGCATGATGCACCATTGAATACAACATTGAATGTGTATTATATACATTGGTGCAACATGACGATGAACGAGGTGTCATCCAGTCATTAAAATGGTTATGAGTGAACGTGCATTTCAAAATTCTATGACAGCAGACCGTTGCTTTTTGTCAATCATTGAAAATAGATACCAAGAAATTGGCTTAATTGGAGACGCTTCCACCGACTTGTTAGCAAAAATGCTCTTTTCCAAAATATACAATAGAGAGGTTGAACCTTAGTTATATTGTCATGAGAAAATTCACCATACTGGCACCGCATGCTATAGATATGTCGTCCATAACGCCGTTTTATAATAATCAAGTGTATTCAAATTTTCATGAATATTTTTCTTTTTCAATTTTAATATCATCCGCTCACCTGCATGTCTTTTCCCTGTTCCTTCATTTTCCATATGCCCACCATGTGGCTACCCCCGCCCCCCCCCCCCCCCACACACACACCCCTCCCCATGGTTATTCCCCTGTGCATTATTACAGCATGACTCCCTCCCCATCCCACGACCTAATAAGGCACACACACGCTAAACCCCTCCCTCCCCCCTCCACATTCATGTTTATAAAGTTTTGATCAAAGAGCAACTTCCCACCAAAATAAACATGGCTTGCGGCCCCCATTACTTATAATTGCTAAATGGGGCATAATTAAGCTCAACTCGACTTGATTGACTCGGCCCTATTTTGAGGGTGGTACCATTCATCATGCACGAGTTGATTAATTATCTCATAGCGTTACTCCACGCCACGTCATGGCGGGTTTTTAAATTAACCCTTTCTCATGTGAAACACTCCTACACTGTGAATAGTAAAACCAAAAATACGTGCTTTTATACTGTAAACCAAAACTGTATTCGACTGCCCATCTACTGCAATATTGTGAGACTACAGTAAAATGTACTACTTAGCTACATTAACTTCTAACAGTGTAACTGCATGCTGAGGTGAGTCAGGGACAAAGTAATAACCAAATAATAGAAATACATACAATATGAATGGCGTTAGGTGACTTTTTACTTCTTGATGTCTGGTGAGACGCGGGTATCGTGCACGAGATCTTGTTACACATTTCTGCCTGTCTAGGTTAGTTTATTTGTATAAATTTATCTTTGTTTTTTTTTTCTATTTGAGGGTAAATAATCTCGACTACACTGAAAAAGTAAACTTGTCTCCAGACTCGTCGAAGTGACTATCATGAAATAAACGAGTCAAAAGTTGTCTAACCTATCAGGTTACCATCCCACAAATAAATTCTGGAGCTGGCAAATGTCAGATTTGGGCTGGCACATACCAAATGGGTCTTCTATCTCCAGCTAGAAGACCCACTTCCTTGTCACTTAGACAAGTTTTTGACTCGTTTATTTTATGACCGTCACTTTGAAGAGTCTGGAGACAAGTTTATTTTTTGAGTGTATTGGAACAATAATTATGGTCAGGGAAAGACAGGGACAGAGAGACAGCATGAGAGAGGCTAGGACAGAGAGACAGGACAGATACAAAGATAGGTGGCGACACATGGACAGTTTATGTTTGTATACCCGCGTGTAATATGGTGAAATTAGAAGAATGCTAATAAAACACGAACAAAGGAACGCACAATGACTCCCCGGCCCCAACCCATCGGCACCCCCATTGCATGGTGTCATGATGGTGCTGTTAGGAGCAGACGACTTTTTATTGCCTTGTGTGTGTTTTATTGCGGGTTAACGCGGGTAAATGGCAACACTTTGTGGCAGATGTGAAGATAGAGAAGTGCCAAATGGCAGATGGTATTTGGCCAATACACGCGTGTATATGGGATATCATATACATGTATAGATATACCTCCCATCCTATCTGCCCGCCTCTCTGCCCCATCCTGTCTGCCTGCCTCCCTCCCCCACCCTGTATGCCTGCCTCCCTCCCTCACCCTGTCTGCCTGCCTCCCACCCCTACCTTCTGTGTACCACCTTTTGCCTCCCTCCCCTCACCTGCTTGCATCTCACTCTCTGCCTGATCTAACCCTGTCTGCCCCATCTGTCTGCCTACTTCCCTATCTGCGCTACTTCCCCTATCTGCCTTCCTGTCTACATTCTCCCTACGGTACCACCCTGTCTGCCTTGCCTCACACCCTCTCTGTCTGCATATATCATAGGGATGAGACCGGTAAATTGATAGGGCAACATAACCTAACCTTTCCTTAAGATTGACTGGCGACATAATTGTATGCATGGGACCGTGACAAATGACAAGAGAAATAAAAGGATAGTGCCAATGGGTATATGCGCATTTCTTTTATCAACAGGTGACATATGATATTGGGAGCCCCCATCTAGACATCCCATTATGCCTGCCTGCCTCCCACCCTGCATGCCTCTCTCCTACCCTGTCTGCCTGCCTGCCTCCCACCCTGCCTGCCTGCCTCCCACCCTGCCTGCCTGCCTCCCACCCTGCCTGCCTGCCTGCCTCCCAGCCTGCCTGTCTCTCTTTGCCTCTCTCCAGCACTGCCTCTCTCCTACCCTGTCTGCCTGTCTGCTTCCCACCCTGCCTGCCTGCCTGCCTCCCACCCTGCCTGCCCATTTCTCATCCTGCCTGCCCAGCACCCTGCTTGCCCCCCCCCCCCCCAACCTGTCTGTCCTGCACCATGCCTGCCTCCCCTCCCCTGGTCTGCCTTCCAACCTGCGTGTCTCCTACCCTGTCTGCCTGTCTCCTACCCTGTCTGCCTGCCTCCCACCCTGCCAACCTCTCACCCTGTCTGCCTAGCACCTTGCCTACCTCCCACCATGTCTGCCTTCCACCCTGCCTGTCTCCTATCCCGTCTGCCTCCCATCCTGCCTGCCTGCCTCCACACTGCCTGCCTCCCACCCAGACCCGTACCTCCAGTCACCAACTATGGAGGGTGGCGGAGTTGGAGACTGGAAGTGCGAGTCTGCCTCCCAACCTGCCTGCCTGCCTCCCACCCTGTCTGCCTGCCTCCCTGCCTGCCTCACACACTTTCAGAATTTTCTGTCTGCCTCAATGTAGTTGCGATCTGTACCGTTTTATAGTCATTCCTGCTGTTGCTGCGCCACGCCCCTTTTTCTGTACTACTTATATCAGACCCGCCACCTGGTGGCAAACAGCACAAACCCGCTACAACTTCTGCTGCCGACTACGTTTTGCACCGATCCGGAAGCTGTGAGTCATGTTTGGGCGGAGATTTCAAAGTTGAAATTTGGGCCGTTTCTTTGTGTGAGTGCACCTCTAGTCCTGTTTCTACGATCGTAGGGTTTTAACTCGAGAGGAGAGGGTGTTGTGGTTTTACTGAAGGACGGAGGGAGCATGAAGAGTCGGGGATCGAGCCGCAACAAGGTGCGGCCCGTGGCGGTAGAGCCGCGGCCGGCCGCTGCTGCTGACCGGGCGGCGGGCGTGGACGAGCCGGCCGGGCTGGACACTGACACGGCACAGGAACAACATGTGAGCTTCTATTTAATTATAAGATAGATTTAAGATTGCTTCTGTTTTATTATTAGATAGATTTGAGATAAGCGCCTTGTTATGTATTAGTTTGATGACATAAATATAATTCAGTTGGTCAAGCCTCAATCCAATCAAGCCTGGCTAAAAATCCTATATGATGAAGTATAGCCTATACGGCTATAGGCCTATCTACTAGTCTAGTAGGGTGTTTCATCGAAAATAGAATTAACAGTGTCATATCAGATATGTGGTGTTTACCTGAAAGCTCTTTATGTAAGAAGAACAACAAAAAAAAGAATTATGTCAATCGGACAATTATTAAGCGTTACAGACCCATTTGGCATTTGAACACGGAAAAGTGTAGAGAAAAGTGAAAGTGAAAGCCCAATTTGTTATTAAATGGTAGGCACTAAATAAGCCTAATTAGCCCAATACTTTTCCGTATTCAAATGGGTATGCTATGCTTAATAATTGTCCGATTGACATAATTCTTTTTTTGTTCTTCTTCTTACATTCAGCTTTCAGGCAAAGGCCACAGATCTGTCATGACACTATTATTCTCAATACTTAAACAGAGGTGCATCCATATTTTACCCTGGGCTGTCTTCAATTTTTGACTTTCAGCTAACCTACAGGCTTCTCCGCAGGATGAAAAAGCACACGTGACACCGTATATTTCGCGTAAATTTTTAATTTGGTCAAGCGTTGCAAGCGTAACGAAATCAGCAAACCAAAGTTTTGCCTATAAGGGGATTTAGGATCACTCCTCTACAGAGAACTTTGAAAAATATTCATTGTCAATTAATATTTCTCGAACAATTTTGGTAGATTTCTTTTTTTAAATTGGTCAAATTGGTATAACTTCTGTTCTAATTGGAGTATTTACAAAATTCAAAAACCCATGGGTAGCTAAAAGCACACAGGCGGTGATTCTGAGGGTATTTCACACAGGCGGCAGTAGAAAGCACACAGGCGGCCCGCCTGTGTAATCCCTATGTGCGGAGAACCCTGACCTAAACACACATGTGTATACCTAAAATATGTGGTAATAAAGTGTACTTTGGGCAGAAATTATATGGGGAGGGGGTTGTGCTGAGATTTGGTAGTTTTGTTCAAAAACACCTATATTTTCGGAACTATTTGGAGTAGAAATTCCACACAAGTGTTGAAATGACCACAAACATGTATAGAGCATGCTGAAACACTGAAATTAACTAATAGATGCAAAGCTAATGCAGCCCAGCTGGTTGAGTGAGGGTAGGTTGTATGGGGACTTGGCTGCAGTGCAGGCCGCCAGCCACCTCCAAATTTGACACAACTTTACTTTACATTTCATGTCATAGCATCACAACCAGAAATGCTGGACACTGCATATTAATGGGTGTGAAAGTAGACATTTTGGCGATTCCATAGCTGTTTGAATTGTGAAAAAGTACCTACTAGAACTTACTCTAATGATGTTGGAAAGACAAAAAACGGCAGCTCGCGATCAAACTTACGCGAGTTGCGCGAGGTGTGGAACACCCTACTACTAGACTAGTGGCTGCAGATGGGTCAAGGTGACTTGGCGACCTGGGCCGTTTTGGATGCGACTTTCGACCTAATGCAATAATTAATAAAGGTGACCTGGCGACTTTTAGACAAAATTAACAATACTTTAGGGGGTCAAAAAAACAGGGGTGGGCATGTAATGATATGCTGGAGCAAACCTAGAAATCTGTGGAGCAAAGTATTTCAGCAGGAAAGAGTGATGTAAACCAATTGGGACGAATTGTAATATTCTCTGGGTAGTTTGTGAGTATATCGCTTCAAGTAAATTTTGAAAAAACAGATGCTTGATTTGTGTATTAATTTTACTTCTAATAGGAATATTTACAAAATTCTTTCAGTTTTAGAAAGCCCAGACCATCCCTGATGTCATTGTCGCATCCAAGTCCCTTGTCGCACATTTTGTGCGACATAGCGACAGATGCCCACCCCTGCAAAAAAGCGACTTTCCGACCTCAAGGGGGGACCCCTCTGCAACCCCCCCCCCCCCCCACCCCCCAATCTAAAATTAGACTAAAACTCAGGGGCGGATTTGGGGGGGGGGTGGACCCGGCGTGCGCCCCCCCCCCCATTTTAATCTATATTTTAAAGTTACATTTTTCAATACCCCCCGTACATTGCCTATATCACGCCCCTCCCTTTCCCAGAATCCTGGATCCGCCCCTGAAACTAAAGCCCAAAAGGGGGCTTCCAGTAGGTCCATCACTCCATGCAATGATGCATGAAGTATGTACCGTACATTTAATTGTACGCACTTTTTCTCCAGAAATTGAACCCCCAGCCCCCCTAATTGGCCTAAAGTTCTTGTACTTTAAGTAAAGGGTTTATGTACGCAAATATTTTCAGAAACCCCCCCCCCCCCTTCGTGCGTACATACTTTATGGAAGCCCCCAAAACAGAAGAAAACTAACATCTTTTGAATTGAAAGGCTCATTTTTTTTGTCGGGGAGGGCCCGAGGGGGAGGAGCTAATGAAATTTATCAGCCGTGTGCAGAATGCGAGACTTGACCCCAGTTCACGAAACACTTTTCATCTGCTTGAATCAGTCAATTTAGCTCAAGCAGATCCCAATTCACGAAATAAGGGGCTAGAAGGACATTTCTCCATATCTGAACTGAGGCCAGACCAATTATAGTCCTTGTGTTTTCACACTACCCGTACTTTGAAGTTTTGTGTCATCTAGATCTATCATAAAACATTGCATAGAAAGATACGTACCCTACACGGGTATATCACTACAATTGTCAATTTCAATGTCTACATGCCAAACATGGCCATGGGCATGGGTAAAAACTGATGCGGTGGGCCAACCCCTTTTTAAAAATCGATCTGGGCGAAACGGCCCTTTTAAAAATCGAAGCAAATAGAAAAATAGAGCGGAATTTTTAATATTAAAAAAAAAAATTAACAAGGGGACAAGGCACTTTTCTGAAGATAAAAATCTACACGTAGCCAGAAATTCCAGTGAGCATCTTATGCAGGCCATTTCGCTCTCACACAGGCCATATGAATATTGATATTTAAGATACCCATTATAGACTTCATCATAACTGCAAAAAAAGTTGGAAAATATTTGAATATTAAACAACTTCACTAAAATTACCCTATCTTCGCTTCTAATTCATTGGCAGATTTGAAAAATCCTACACCAGCCATTATGATTCTACGCCAGCAAAAGCTGGCGTGCCGTCGTTATTTCGGCAACACTGGGGGGTCAGCTTATACTATATGGTACCTACCTCTAAGACAACATTCGACATTTATGATTTATGACATTTTTCCATTGTTGCAGGTACGGCCGAAACCAACCCGCCGTCGGTCACATAGTGGGCGCGTGGACAAGTCAGAGTCACGCTCCCAGCAGTGGTCTCTGAGAAAGGGGCTCGGCCTCTTCCAAAAGAGCCTCCGGGCGGGGACGGTAAAGACGCCAAGACCAGCACCCCGGCGGACGTGTGCCGACAGCCCGGAGGACGGTAGAGTTAACGCATCCCTCATGGCGTGTGCCACAGGGCTACCAGGATTGCAGAAGACCAAGAATGTGTCCATCGCTGGGACAGGCGGGGCCCTCGGACTGACCCCAGTCACTGCAATGTTCAAAATGCAGACCATTACAACGGTGAAACCACAAGAAAATCAACTATCAACCGGTAAGAAAAGAAAAGCAAAAGATTCTACCAAGACACCAGCCAAACGGCGTGCAAAACGTCAAATTCTAGGGACATTGAACCAAACTGAAACTGCGACTGTGACTAAGAAACCCACACCCGTCCAACAAACTGCCCCGATTATGCCTTCCTACACCTTCAGGAGGAGGCGGTCGGGGTTATCTGACACGGCTGACCGCACCAGTCTGGGGAGTGTTCGGTACGGAGGTACCTTAACCCGGGAGTGGAGCACGGGCACCATGAGTCAGACCCTGGATGAGCTTAACATGAACCTGGAGACCTCCATCATGAACACCCTGTACCCTGACGGTAAGAGCTTCATGACCGAGATGGACGAGTCGGTGCTGAGTGACTCCATGTACTCAGCCGACTCTAGTCAGGACGACACCCTCCCGCAGACAACGCGACACACCGCTCGTCTCCAGCGCTGCAACTCAATGCGGCTGATGCGGAGAAACCTCAGCAAGATGCTGAGAACTTCACCACGCCTCTCACAAACTATCAACCTCGGCCACGAGCTGCAGTCCCCAGACATAAGCAATGTCGAGGAATCTGAGAAAAACTCCCAGGGTAACCCGACACCATCATGTTTGGTGGGTAAGAACACACTGGAGGATTCCTACATTAAGGCACAGGTTGAGGCGCTGGTGAAGACACCCGGTGATGGAGCGGGAACCCTGGAGGTAAAGCGGTACAGAGCACTCTCAGCCCGCACCACCAGGCGCGTGTCTCCGGTAGAGAAGGCATGCTTAAAGAACGCTGCAGACAACTCCAGCACCCCGCGGTGCCCAGGGCAGCCCATACGGCGCTCCCGCAGTCTCCGCATGTGGGGGAAAGAGGAAGGGGCCGTGGTGACCGGATATGCAGGCAACACCCCCAAACCCCAGAGAAGGCGTCCTTCAGCTAACGAAAGACTTATTATGTAATACAACCCCATTTACTAACCAGAACAAACCTCACATTTTAACCAAATTGATGATTCTTTACATCATGTTACAAGCCTCTATGTTGTTTTCTAAGTCAGCTGGCATCTTCAGAATTGGCGAGCAGAAATATTTTTATTAGGTATAAACTAGCATCTTGATTTGGATAGGGGCTTTAAACATATTTATTCTTGAATATTATAATTATAATAACTTTTATTAATAATTTTCTTATCTAAGGTGGGAATGCATTATGCATTACTGACAGTGTGATTGTAACGGCTGGTTTTACTAAAGGCCCACTTCAGTTTGTAACAGCTGGTTTTACTGAAGGCCCACTTCAGTTTGTAATGGCTGGTTTTACTAAAGGCCCACTTTAGTTTGTAACAGCTGGTTTTTACTAAAGGCCCTCTTCAGTTTGTAACGGCTGGTTTTACCAAAGGCCCACTTCAGAATAACATATCTTCAGTATTCACAAAATATTATATTTAATAATAGAATCAATCAATAGCTATTGATCTTTTCATTTAATCAAAAGAGTCGCGCCACATCCTTAAAGCTGTGGTGCTCTCCCAGGTAATCTTCCTACCTACCTCATGGAATTCTAGTATCGTAACATTCACTAAGTGATAACAAGGTAATTATTGATCAAAACATGCTTACCTAAACAGTATCAATCATATGTTAGCGCAGAGCTGTCTAGACCGTTGACAGTAATATTTGACAAATATTGATGTCAGTATATTTTTTTTATCGAAACATCCAGCTGAGATAAGCATGCCTGCTATAATCTGGCATGATGTAATTCATGCACGTATACATGTATATGACTTATCAAGATATTATATCGATGTCATGAGATAAGACATTGAAAGCCATTATGTAGGTGCCATAAGATATGGATCTGTATAGAGTTCAAATTCATTAGGAATTCAAGGAATATCAGACAGTTGAACACCAGTGTTGGATAAAAGCTATTTATCATTGGTGGAGGGATTGAGGGTAAAATTGAACTTTTGTTTTCACCTGTATAAGTTATATCCAACACCACCATTAATTTAACTTATTTTAACTAGACATACTGGTATCTTTATTGTCTCAAACAGGATACATATTCCTTTGAGATAATCATGTTTTTTTTAACTCTCTTGACTACTTGAATCTACCTTAGTGTTGGACAAACAGATGTATGTCTATTTTAACGAAGCCTTTTTTCGCTATTAATGTCTTCATAACACAACATTAATTACCATCTTTAATATTTTTATACTGTATGTCTCAAATGGTTCATTTACCATTACTAAAGAGAGCAAGAACAGACATGTTCTGACAACTTCTGTACACGGCGTTCTCATCAAACAGTGTATGATTTAAATCTGTCCAGTGGAGTCGCTCGCGTGTCTAAGCATAATACATCAAACATTAATATCTCACGAGTTTATAAATGTTGTTGCCTGTGCGCACCATGTTTTAACGTTCACAGCTTTAATGTTGTTGTTTCAATATTGTTAAGTGCCTGTTAGTCTTTAACGTGTATATCCGTTAATGCTCGTCCTGCTTTACCGTCCACCCGCACGACACAACTTTCGCACGCTCAGCCGTCCACTTAGATGTGTACCTTAATAGGACAATGAAGGGAACCCCACATAAGTAGCCTTCACTAGTCCATATGATGTTAAGTAAAACGTGTTTTTACCTATAATCTTATTCTCAATTAAAGCAGACCCTTCAGAGGTAAGCCATGCCATGCCTGTATGACTGGTTATTCAGAAGGAATATTCTGTAATTGGGAAGGATTTTCCTTCATTTCGAGCAGTTGTTAAAGCCGCAGAAAAGGTCATTAGGGATCATTAGCATTTCTTGTAGGTACTACGTAGCGGTAGAGCATTCAGACTGGTTGTGCCAGTGTATTTTCATCTATAAACCGGCCGCCATTTCTGTATTAGATGGGTTACAGAAAGATTGACTTATCACGGTTGGACCAAGTTCCAATAGGTGCTCCACGGTTAGATTGGGTTGGAGGGAAACCTACAGGGTTTAACATTATTTAACCTATCTATTGTCTCTCGCACCTGGCTGTCCTGGGGCTAAAATGGGATGTGGAGTGAGGAGTGGGGGGCGGGGGGGTCACATGGCTATTGGGACCATGAGGCCTCACCTGGGGGCAAAGGTCTCTGATGGGAACACGGATAAGATTGAAAGATATATGTAGTCATCTACTGTTAACACAAGGAAACTCATATTGCTGGAATTCATTTAATAATGGATATTCTAGCCCGTCACCGCTCTCATCAACCCTATAGGCGTGTAGCTGGATGAATTATCAACCAATGAGATAATTCCCTGGGCTTCACTGCGGAATTCTTAGGGAGCATTATGTAACAGCCTGTACCCATTGTGATTGCTGTACCAGTGCTTATCTCGCTGGTTACCAGATCAAGCAATGGTGCCCCCTACTAAGGAACCTGCAACCTCGGTATAGGCATGTAGCTGGATGTATTTAAATACAGTCTCTTATATCGTCTTGATGGGACACGTGACCTAGATCGTATGGTCGGCGACAAACGGACAGACATCCCTCCATGTGCCGTTCATCAGCCCCACGCCGCACGTACGTTCATGACCCAGTCTGCCTTATTTGAGCATGGGACTGGGCTCTGGTCAGTCACACATGAGGGTGAGACTGAGCCGTCAGTGCAGTCTGCCTTATTTGGGCATGGGGCTGGGCTATGGTCCGTTATAAATGAGGGTGAAACTGAGGAAAGTCAGAAAGTGTAGCGATGCGACTCGCCAAGAGGCCGAAGGCCTCTGGTATCAACCAATGAGATGACTCCCTGGCCTTCACTGCGGAATTCTTAGGGGGCATTATGTAACAGCTTGTACCCATTGTGATTGCAGTATCGGTGTTTATCTTGCCAGCTACCAGATCAAGCAATGGTGCCCCCTACTAAGGAACCTGCAACCTCGGTATATACTTGACCCCCAACGCCTCAAAGAAAGGAAATATTGAGAACAAGGGAACTGACTGCACCTCCATGTTAGCAGAGTAGTAGTGCACACCTTGATGTACACATTGTATGCGCCGCACACATGTTCTACACAAACCTACAAATATCCACATTTCTGTCTCCCTATTTCGCGTATATTGAATATAATAATCTTTTATTGACAACAAAAGAGGTCATTACTGACTTATGTGTAAAGGGAGTAGTTTCTACATAGTACAGATCTACTCGGTTGTCGATCCTAGGGTGTTCTCAGCCGTCCTCTAATTAGAAAACAGATGTTTGTTAAATAAATGATAATTTGGTTAGAAGAGCAATACTAGGAGGCCTAATAATCTGTATGATATGTACATTGTGTAACTTGTACTCCCGTGTACTCTTAGCTCATACGCCTAGGGTACACGTATCATATGGCATTGATGTACAAACACTGACATGAATAAAAACAAACAAAAAAGTAACGTATGTTGATTGTTTTCTTCACCCCTTAATATGTTCTGTAAAATCAAGATTCACATTTGGTAAAAATCAAGATTCACGTTGGTTACTTTAATTGCCCTATTTTAGAGTTTGACACATGCTTCTTTTATGCTCTTCCAGGCTAAAACACTATCCTGTTCCTGTAAGTAAAAAATAGAAACGTTAAGACAGTTACTTTTGTGTTGTTCTTTTACCTTACAGTTTGATAAACTTTTTGTTAAGATCATTATAGCATTGAACAATGTACAAGTAATACCAACTATGGCTGTGTCTCATGAGTTTGTAACAATTGAAACGTCGTTGACCTGTGTCGTCTTTGACCGGTGTAGTCTTTGACCAGCAAGTTTTAAAATGGCTGAAATGGGAGCTATGTACACAGAAATGCCGGGAAGTTTGAAGTATATAGTGTTAAAATATCCATTAACCTTTTCCCCCCATTTCTGTGTACATAGCTCCCATTTCAGCCATTTTAAAACTTGCTGGTCAAAGACTACACCGGTCAAAGATGACACAGGTCAACGACGACACCCGGTCAAAGACGTTTCAATTGTTACAAACTCATAAGACACGGCCCTATATGAAAAATACATATGTCTGGTGATACATATACAGTGTACAAGCCCATCCCTTGTTTAGAAAAAATTTAAAAATTTAAAAAAAGATAGTGGAGTCTGGGCTTATGTCAGACAGTCCCTCAGAAGTCAGACTAATCTGTCATCAATGTCAGGACGACAAGTATAATCTCTTTATCTGGTCCTGTCCATCCTGGAGAATTAACCTGGGGATTATACACTCAATACATGTCATGGGCTGCCATCTTTGTAATTATGTTGTTCTTGAATATTTTTATTCTTTGACTTATTCTGGTACTTTCAATGCAGTGTTGTCCAAATTATGAGGTATCAATTTCCATACTTATTCCCTGATATTTTCTCCATTCATCTATTTCAATAATCTCTCATTTTTAAAGTTATACAAAAAAAGTACATGTATGTGTGACAATGACCTGCCATACGGACATAGCCAACTGTGTCAACTTGTGACCTAGTTCAGTTGAGGTCAGATCGGCTGGTATCTCACAAGCACGGCCCATATGTCACCACAGTGACCAAAACAGTACCCAAGGTACCTGCCTAACAGCACATGATATCACACAGACTTGCCGACATCAGCTGTCTCTTATCTGCCCCTGCCCTGCACTAATTAACGTTGTAGCTGGCATTGATTGATGCTGGAGGGAGGTGTATATAATGGGCACGTACGGCCAGTGGTTGTCTACAGCGGTGAGAGGCCTGTTGACGGCAGCACCCCCCGACACTCAGGACACCTGGCCGCCTCACCAACCAGGCAGGTCAGTATCATGATAGTACTGTTATACAGCTTTTGTCTTGGTGCTAACCCTATAATGGGGCCCTTGATAGGGCGTCCCCATGTCCCATGTCAATTTTAGGAAATGCCCATGTCGCCATATCTATTTTGAGAAATGCCCAATGTTCCATGTTCCTATTGTTAGGGGCCATTAATGGGGGGGGGGGGGTCCCCATGTCCCATGTCGATCTTAGAAAATGCTCATGTCGCCATTTCGATCTTAAGGTATTTTCCTTTGTTGTTTAATATAATGCACCAAGGTCAAGGCAGCGCTGGCGAGTTACTCGCCTGTGCTGTGTTGGTGCATCTCATGCCAATCAGGGTGAATAATGATGCATTCATGCTGCATTAGCGAGTGCCTTGTAAGTGCTGCATTCATGCATCAGGATGCCAGAATGGCATAGTGCATTGAAGCACTAAGCTGCCTCATAATTAAAGGACATAGCTTAAAGCCCCAGCGCCCCTATATATAGGGCTGAGTACCTGTCCCGACTGCACTCTGACCGTTCTGCATTGGTGCATCTTCGCAACCGCAAACTCAGTCCGTAGGGTTGACATGATGCTTGAATGCATTCATGCATTATGACGACCAAGGCATCATGCCGTCCTTAAAGTGACACTATCACCAAGCGTATCCCACTCACAATTCTAGTACTGTTCTAATCTACTATGTGATTAATTGCGAGTGGTGAGAATGCCCCTTTTAAATTATTTAAAGGATAAAAGTTGGGTTGTGCCTTTAATAGGATGAAGTCATGTAACCTTAGGCCAGACCAAAAAAAAAAGTTGGTCAATGGATTTCGCGCACCTTATTTTCGGAAATGGAAATTTTTTTCTTTTTTGAAAAAGAAATTGTCAATGGATTTCGCTCGCCTCATTTTTTTTTTTTCTTTTTTTTTCTACCAGTAATTCCCCCAGATCAACCAATGAATTATTATGTTAAAGGAATTTTGTCAGATGCTATGTAAAAAAAATAAAAATTGTCGCTCGCTCCACATTTCCACCAACAAAATCTATTGACAAAAAAAAATTCTATAAAAAAAAAAAAAAAAAAATTTACCTCGCTCGCACCATTTTTTGAAAAGTGAAATCCTTTGACCAACTTTTTTTTTTGGTGTGGCCTTCCCTTCCTAATCCCCTGTCCACATCCTCCTGAGTTCTCTCACCTTCTACCTATCCTCCTCCCCTGGTATCACCACCAGCACGTGGGAGATGAGGCATACTGCTACCATGTAAACAAGGTTCCACTCTATTTAACTTGAAGTTTATACATTATACATGTAGCCTACTTAAGGTGAACTCACACACGTATCCTCAGACTCAGAGACTGCACCTGAAAAGACTAGGACTAGGAGAGTCAGGTATTTACAAGAATTTCAGCCGATTTTGATCTCAAATCTCCCTCACATAGGACTATGTGTAGATCCTCTGTGTATTACCCTGTAGTTTATCTAGCCGTCATTACACCGTCTTGGGACTATACCATGATTGTATGTGTGTTTTGCTCTGTATCTGCAGTCACTACTGAACCGTTTATACCCATCGTCATGTGATCCACATTAGATCCATCACGAGACAATTAAGGCCTTTTTAATATGATAATTACGGCTCACCCAATTACATAGGGGCAACAGTGATGTATCATATAGCTGCCAGTCGTGTGAGCTGTCGTCTTTTAAGTAACATATATCAAGTGACTGGCCATTTGTGACATGCTGACTATAAGTGAGGGAATCTATAACCCATGTAGTGGATTATTGAACCAGGTCGCATCTGGGTGGCATGGAAAGTACAGCGTAGCTTACCGTTTAAATTATTCGGGTCAGTGGGAGAACCGGTCGTGTATCGGTGTGTTAATAATGCCTGTTGTGTTTCATCGGTTACAGCATGTCGTCTGTACTGGCTGATCCCGTGGCATCGGTCACCTTCACCATCAATGGCACCCAACACACCGGTAAGTATTTCTCACATTCTTTTTTTTTTTTTTAAAGAATTAGATTTTACATGAGACGTGCCAAATATAAGAATAACGGCCAAGAGACATTCGATTCAGAAGATTATGTCTAGAGCAAGAAGGGAATAACTGAACCAGGTGCCTAAACATTTGCATACCTGTGCGGGTATAGCGTTGAAATGAATATCATGAATACCGTGATACACAGCAAAACCTTGCGTATAAGCCTAACTTGCGTATTAGCCGCACCCCGACCTTGGGCCGATCCTTTAAGCCGCAGCAGCGATCTGACTCACGTACTAGCTGCGGCTATACGCGAGGTCTTATGGTAGTCTTGAACATACTGTATTAAAACGTATATATTTTCGCTGGTATAAATTTTCGCGGATTTGCTAAAAAGTGCAATTTCACTGGGATTGAAATTCGCGGATTTTGAAATATGGTAGTTATAAGGCTATATAGAATAAATTTTCGCTCTTGACATATTTTCGCGGATTTTAAAATCCATGAAATCCGCGAAAATATGTACATCGCGAAAATATATACGTTTACAGTAAATAGGTTCAGTTATAGTTATGTTATCAGTGAATATCACTTTAAGGTAGGTCGATACCATTGACTCAAAAAATTTAGAATTCCTCCAAATTTCTTCCAGAGGTGCCTTAGATCATTTAGAACAAATATCTGAAGAGAAAATAGGGGGGTCCCGCGCTACTTTTTTAAATACAGAATTTAAATATATTTCGATTTTTCTCTAAAAAATATCAAAAAATATCACAAGTTCCATAATTTTATTTTGCTATAACCTGCAACCACAAAAATATGAAACATCACAAAATGAGGGCTCAGATATTTCTCTTTATTCCAAAAATACTTTTATGGTTCTGTGATGTGGCATTCTGGGTAAAAAACGATGTTTGGTTGAAAATATGGATTAATTTGTAATTTATTAAACACAAAATCGATTAAAATCAATAGAAAAAAAGTTGTCATTTTTCTCAAACTTCATGAAATGAAATTTAAGATCATTTGGAAACTAGTAAGACTAAATTTAACAGAGTCCCATGCATTATTTTGGTGTTTTGGGCCTTTGAAGTAAAAAAGTACTGCAAAAGTGTGCTAAATAAGATATTTGAAGTATTGCATTATGGGTAAAATGCTAATAATCATGTTATGAAATAGTCTCATTATGTGGCCTAGGATATATTTAAGCAATCTAAATACCTTTACAGTCCGAATTATATCATTTATTAGTTTATAAATGTGGTTGATAACAAAATGTCTGAAATGCAAAAAAAAAACACCTTTAATTCTTGTACACAATATATTGTCGATAAAAAGCTCATTTTTTGTCAGAATTGTCCACAATTTTACATGGGTAATGAAGGTATTGTAGTTGGTCTCTTACTACGTATGTAACACTTGAGTACAAAAACCAGACAAGGTAAATTAGACTTTAATATACGGCGACTTTATTGTAAAGGTAACTCTTGGGTATTATAGTACAAGTATAACCAGCGGATATACAAGATCAGAACAGATATATAATACAGTGGGGCAACCCTATAGCATAGAGTTAAGCCCGTGAGCACAGGGTGGTCATGTCACGACAGTCCCAAACCTGACTGACTTCCAATGGAGAAGTAGCCGTCTTATATACAGCGCTGCATAGCCACGTGACCGTACTAGCAGCGCCACCTGTTAGGTTTAGTTATGTAAAATGCTTATGTAACAACTACCGACGGTAACCGAAGGTGGTACCGGTACACTACCGTATAGATAACCGAACTAGAGGAGTCGGTGTATGTAACGAACCGACGACACTAGTTAGATGAATAAAACAGTTATTAAACACAATAGAACCGTGTTGTCTTACATCATACAGCATACAATAGATATACAACAATAACAGTTAGACTTTATAGTCAACCCGTTACACTACCCCCCTTAAGAATGTAGGAAGGGTTGGTTTTATAATAATAATACCTCTTGGATACATTATATACCACGTATATCTATTTATCAACAAGTAACATTTCTACTCATAGTAACAACAGGCATACATACATGAACAACCAGGTTAACATGTATATAACAGTTTATATCAACAATATAGTCTTTGGTATCAAACCATAGTCCCGTAGGCACATGATATAAAAACTGTCCAACTGATAGTCCTAGACTAGTATCAGTTAAAAGTAAAAGGCACCAAATAACCACCTTGGAAACTCAACACATCACCTACTACATTCAGCAATGGTGCGAATCCGTGTGGAGTTAGTGTCCTTATATATAAATAATAGAACTATAATAGCTCTCACTTCCTTTGGCGAAGAAAAGTTTTATAATTGGAACTATAGCAGTTCCCACTTCCTTTGGCGTAGAAAAGTTTATATATAAAAATCCATAGTAGCGTATCCTAAATAAGGTGGGATAGATCGTCATCCTTATTAGGGGCGGTACTCCAGTACCTAGCAGTTTATGGTGGTAGAGATGGATAGAGTCCAGTACCGGTATAGTACTTCCATCTCTTGTGAAATATAAATATAAAAAGGTAGGTCCGTGCCTCCCTATAAATAATTATCACAGGAGGATGATCCATAATAGTTCATAGGTCACAATAGTAGAATGCGACCACAGGATCAGGAGCCCTGGACAGTAGTAGAGAACCGACGGTTGTGGCTTAGTAGTAAACCACGGTTTGAAGACATCAGGCTGCTTCCAGTGTGGTGGCAGTAGTGACTAGGTTAAGTCACGACAGCACCGTCGGTCTGCTTCGGTTGTCCAGGGGCGTGTAGCTGCGTCGATGGTTTAGTTTTACCTCCGAGGGGCGGAACAGTGCACCCCAGAGGGCCTGACAGGGGACCATCCTTAGGTGTCCATAGGGACACCGCCGGATGGCTTTCCTTCCCCATCAGGACTTCCTCCAGGAGGGGCCTCCGTGGTGTAAACCACAGCAGCCTCCACCTGGAGAGGAAGGGCTCCACCTGGGGCTACCGAGAGGGTACTCGGCGCCGCAGTAGGCTCCCCGCCACTGACCACCCGGGTAGAGTGTGCCATGAAAGAGAATGGCATCTCATACCTAGGTGGGTGTACTGACAGTACCGGGGTCACAGGAGGAGCAGGCCTTGCGGCAAGCCCCAACCTGGACTGGAGATCTGGAAAACCAGTTCTCTCCCACTCTGTCAGCTTTAGCCCGAACTGCCGGAAGAACTTGGCGTCACAAGTTGTCAACCTTGATTCAAGCTGTTCGATCGTAGCCCTCCAGAGGGCATGATCTTGCTCCAGACTCGCCTCACGCTCGGCAAGGACTCTGGTGCGTTCAGCAACCCAAGCTTTCCCTTCCCGGATAGCCTGTTCTCTGAGCAACTTGTACTGCTCAAAGTAGGACTTCTCCAAGAAAGAAACCTGAAACTGGAGTAGCTTACTTGCGTTTTCAGCCATCTTAGCTCTGTAGCACTCAAATCCGGGGACTAGAGTGTCAGAGAATCCAGTGTCATAAGCAGGACCGTCTCCAGGCAACACAGGTAACCCTGCTAGCCCTTCGTCAACAGCCCTGTGCTCAGGTACTGGAATCACCTCGTCATCCCTTGCGGGGTCAGAGGTTGCTCCGTGCTGGGGTGGAGCAGTCGGCTGGGCTGACGCCCCATCCGACTGTTGTACCTCTACCTGTTCAGCATCACTGATAGGTGAGATACTCTCCTGTGGAGCTGAAGCTTTCTTTTGCTTCTGGCTCCACTTGTACTGCTTGACATAGTCAGCAGCAACCTGACCCGCCTGCTCGTCACCCAAAGAGTTCTGAACAATAGCCAGTGCATCACCCAGTTTCTGTCTCTCCTGCCTGGGCAGTTGATCAGCAACCGGGGGCAATGCAACCGAAGATACCGTGACGGTACCGACGGTTTGGCTACGGTCGACCTCAGATGTTACCGTGGCGGTGGCGACACGTTTCTTCGCAGGTTCACTGCGGGAACGGTCACGTCCACCTTTGGTATCATCTTTGGATGACTGGCGGCCCCTTTTCAGATCTTTCTTCTTAGGAGGGGTATCCTTTCTGACAGTGGGCATCGGAGTTTCTGTATCTGGCCCGAGATCGGTTTGTTCGCACTTGGCGCCCTTACACAATCTCTCCCAGTCAGCCTCCGTGAGGTAATTCCACTGTTTAAGTTTGTTGGTTCGCCACTTATACTGTAGATTCCCTACACGTTTGTGGCACCCCCAAACCTTCAGTGCAGCCTCAACTCCACGACTAATAGTGCGCTTGTGAACGCCCTTATTGTCGCAAAGATGCCTTACCAAACCAGCCCTCCGTTGGCAACGGAATAGCTCCCCGTCACTGTACTCAGGGCAGGAAGTTGAGGTACTCCCACTCACACAGTACAAGTAGGGACGCACATTCATGTGCTTCTCTACTAAATGACGGGCGAACTTGAACAGGTTCGGCCACCGTTTTGCAGCTGTCGAAGCCCCTTTCAGGCGCTGACAGCGAACATACGGGCAGGGATCCCCTGGCACGTAGTTCTTCCAAGCATATTTCAGCTTGGGGCGGCATGACCTATGGATGTTAGGTTTATTCCCTTCCAACACTGCCCTGAGGTACACGAGGTACCAGTCAATGGGGTGGGAATCACCTGTCAACCAGTCTTCGTCGTCAGAACCCTCGGTCGTGTGAGGTGCAGGAAGAGCCATTTTGCCATTTTCCTGAACTAAGTCAGAAAGGCTCAGGTTCTTCCGGTCATCATCACGGAGACACAGGTTCAGACGAACATGCGCTGCCTTGGCGCGGAGGCGGCGATTGGCCCTGCTCTCTGCGACAGACCATCCCTCGGCTTCCGCCTTGGACAGTCTATCAGCAACAGCTTTGAGCCTATCTGCCTCAGTCGGTGCGACCTCTTCGGTAGCAGGAGTTTCAGGGGAAGATGCTATCCTCCTCTTACGCTTCCGCTTCCGTTTGGTCTTGACACGAACCGTGGACCCGTCTGATGAATCACCATCAGGGACCGTCGGTTCTTGTGCCACTACACCGGCGGGTTTCGGAGAAGATCCCCCTGCAGGGTTCTCCTCCTGGTTGGTATTACTACCACCCAGACCAGGTTCTGTTTTCGGAACAACATCACCCGACCCCTCAGGGTTAGGTTCAGTTGGTACCGAAGCCGAGCCTTGACCGACGGTTGGAGCACCGGTAGTGTCCATTTCCGTGTCAGACTCGAGAACTCGGTCTTCCCCGTCGGAGGCCTCAGCCTTCTCCGGGGCCGTGCATGTGCCATCTACACAGGCTGCCATACTGTTAGCTCAGGCGTAGGTGAACCTCACGGTTCACTCACCCGAGCCTTTAGTAGCACAGCAAGTAAACAATAGTGTAGGTACTGCCGGGCAGACCTAGGCACCACTGATCAACACGTTACCCTACGGGCAAACGTGCTGATCTGAAGAAGCCTGGCTGCCTGTGGGGCTTATATACCCCACCCGTCCCCCGTGACCCCGCCCCTTGACCGGCTTCTCAGCCAATCAGGGGTCGCGTCTCCAAGACGCGCCGAGGTGACCCAATTTCTCACGGCTCATTTGGCGGGAGAAATCGATCAGGTGACGCGGGCAGCGCCCTTCCCACGCCTGGCATATCCGACGGTGGGAACTCTCACTGTTGTTTACCATTTTCGTGGCGTAGCCACCGGAAAACCCGGGAATGATATACCGGCGTTAGAGGATATACACAGCAGCGTGTCACTAAGCAATATGTGGTCAAAACTAATCCCATACTTAGAATTAATCGGCAAAGCCAGCCACCCGCCCCGGACACGTGCATTTCTACCTCCAACGGATAACCACACCGGATAACCCGTCTCTTCTCGTTGTGTTTTGGTGATCGAGCACCGGGCCAATGACCACCGGCCCAGTACGGAACTGTCCATGGAAATTTAATCAAGCCAGCAGCTAAATGTCGTCAACAAGGTAAGAAAAAAAATGTTTACACAATTTTATCTCGCTCTCTGACACGTGTGCTCCTCCGTAGACCTTGTACCGGTATGTCCAGCAATGATGACACCGGAGGTATCACCTTGCTTTGTTTACCGGTGCCTACGGTTAGTCCTTTACGCACAGCTGACCCTTTTTTACGAGGCCTACCGCGCTTGGGCTTGGTAACACACGACTGTGGTTCAATCGGTAATTTCCTAGGACGACCCCTTCGGCGCGCTACCGTCGGTACCGACGGTATGACCGTTGGTCCTGCCTTCGGTATCTTCGGTAGCGCAGGGTCGGTTGGTGCTGGTACTCGACCAGCACCGAGGGAATCTTCACCGTCATCTATATATGGAACTCCATACCAAGGTCGGAGTCTAGCCACATGTGATTTAGTGAGAGTCCCTTTTTGCAACCGTATTACTACAGTAGTTTCACTAACCACCATAGTAACCGTATGCGGACCATCCCAGGAGTACAGGGTCTTGACTTTGGAATTTGGTGTGCTAAATCTCGCGACCTTATCCCCCACCTTGAATTGGCGGAGTTTAAGGCCCGTGTCATAGCCCACCTTCTGCAAACTAGCAGATTTTTCCAAGTTGTCCCTTACTACTCCATAGGACTCGCGTAATGATTGTCGAAGTGATTCAACAAACATCACTGTGCAGGGTTGCTCGAGCTGGTGTCCCTGCACTCCATAGACCATGTCACTAGGCATGACTATGTCTTCACCCATTACGAGCATATTAGGCGTACAGCCCGTCGACGCATGTTCGGTAGCATTGTAAGCATGGGAGATATAGCGAGCGTGCTCATCCCAATCATCCCGGTGCTCATTAACCATTGTCGTGAGACATTGGATCAACGTCCGATTGAAACGTTCCACCATACCATCCGATTGAGGTCGGTAGGGGTTCGTATGCGTCTTGCAGATGTGTATTTTACTACACAGTTCTGCCCACAGTCGAGATTCAAACTCACGACCCTGGTCGGAGTGAAGCATTAAAGGACCTCCCCACGTGAGGATCCAATTCTCGAAAAGTGCTTCTGCGCAGGTAACAGCTGTATGATTTACCAACGGATATACTTGGACATACTTGGTATAGTAGTCCTGTACCACCATCATACAGGTATTCCCACGGGGGGTCGTGTTGAAACCACTAATGATATCAACAGCGATCCGGGCAAATCGAACACCGAATAGCTCTTGACTTAGAGGTAGTTTACCAATACCAGGTCCAGGCTTTGATAAACAGCATTGGGGACATTGTTTCACCCAACGCCGTATGTCCAAAGTCATACCAGGCCAGTAATATCTACTCTTAATCTTTGCCTCAGTCCGTTGTCTGCCAAAGTGTGCTGAAGTTCGGTGGCCATGACAGTAATTGAGCAACTGTAGTCTGAGCGACAAAGGCACTACAGACTGAGCTGTTCTCTTCCTGCCAGGTTGCACCCTCCAGCGGCACAATACACTGTTCCGTATAAAAAGATTATCCCACTGAGCTAACAGTTGTCTAACTTCTTTACATTCCAGCGAAAGTGCGGGGCGAACAGGCTTGGACAGGCCCAACAACTTCAAGGAGTACACCCTCGAAATAGCTGGATCTGCAAGCTGCTCATCCTTCAAGTGATTTAACGTCCAGTTAGGAACTTTCGCACCCACAGACGCAATCACTGCATTGTGAGACCCACAGTCTCGGCAGTCTACACGGTGACAGTTCCGGATAGGATAGCGGGACAAGCTGTCCGCATTCACATGATCTACTCCACTCCTGTGTATGATATGCTCATTCGTCATGCCAAACTCAGAGAGGTGGTTCAACCATCTACCCATCATCCCCTCAGCGTCCTTGAAGTTAAGGAGCCACTGCCAAGAGTTCACGCTTGGTTGTGCAGTAGTTACGTTGTGTTTTGCTTAGACTGTTGGACGAAAATGCCAGCGGCACTTCTCGCCCATCCTGGATCTGCGACAAGGCAGCACCAATACTTGTATTAGAAGCATCAGTGTCCAAGATGAACTTACCAACAGGTGCAGGGTAGTGCAAAACAGGTGTTTCTAAGAAGAGTCTCTTTAACTCACTGAAAGACTGTTCTGCGGCTGGAGACCAGACTATCTTAGCCTTAGCCTTCTTCTCTCCAATCATCAGCTCTTGTAAGGGAGCTGCGACTCTCGAGAATCCAGGTATAAAATCTCTGTAGTATGAACAAAACCCGATGAAAGAGCGTATCTCCTTCGTGTCCATCGGACGAGGCCAGTTCTGTACCACTTCGATCTTATGAGGATCAGCCATGATGCCATGTTCAGAAACAATTCTACCTAGGTATTCAACTGACTTCCTAAAAAGCTTGCACTTTGAAGGTTTCAATTTCAGACCATATGATAAGATGCGTTTCAGCACAGCTTGGAGGTTCTGTAGAGTTTCCTCCACAGAACCACCGAAGACGATGATGTCGTCCAAGTATACTAGGCACTTTTTCCAAAGTAAACCCCGTAACATGGTTTCCATCATTGCCTCGAAGGTTGCCGGGGCATTGCATAGCCCAAATGGCATGACGTTGAACTCAAATAGTCCCATATGGGTAGAAAATGCGGTTTTTTCTCGGTCCCGGGGGTCCATGCCGATCTGCCAATAACCAGATTGTAAATCTAGTGTACAGAACCATTTCGCCCCACCCAGAGATTCCACACATTCATCTATCCGAGGTAGAGGATATGCATTCTTCCTAGTGAGTCCGTTCAACTTCCTATAGTCGATGCAAAATCGACAGGAACCATCCTTCTTGGTGACCATCACCACAGGACTTGACCATGGACTCTCACTAGGTTGAATCACATCTTCATCCAACATCTTTTCTACCTCAGCCTCCATAGCACTTTTTTTAGCCATGGGTAACCGACGGTAGGGGATTCTACTGGGAAGCGCGTCCCCAGTGTCAACCCGGTGTTGTACCGTATTGGTACGCCCTAGAGGATCTCCTGGTTGCGCAAAGGCGTCAGATAACTCCGACAGCTCATTTGCCACCATTTCGCTCTCTAGGGTTGTGAGGTGTGACTCACACAACAGGGACCTTAAATGTTTCGGTAGGTTGGATTTAGCTAGAGCCTCTTCGTGGAAAGAGTCTCCCGCCACCACACCTACTTCCACAAAGTCCGTAGTTAGTGAGTCTACCCCATATGCTCGCGTGGTGTTACCAATAGGCGTCCCTTTTCGTAGAGTGATTTCTCTACTACTCGAGTTACAAATCGGTATCACCCCCCAACGAGCGTTGGCCAGGTAAGTATGATAGCCAGCAAGACCTAACTCAGAGAGCTTTTGATCTTCTGGTTCAAACATTCCCGGCCGTTTGGCCTGCACTCCCACGCAGCTGACTAGGACATCGGATACATGTCCTGCTGCCAACTTTGTGTCTTGTGCCACTGACGCCACAGAAGAACCATTCCTCAAAACGCACTGTACAGATTGTTTATAAGGATGTTTAATCTGAAGTCGGCCCGTTGCGGTGTTCATTGTTACCCCGTAAAGAGCAGCAAAGTCCATCCCCAGTATGCCATCATCAGTGATGTCGGTGATGGTTGGACATATCCAGTATGTCTTGCCATCAACCAACATAGGTTTTACAGTTCTGCCATAAGTCTGCATACTATCTCCCGTAGCAGTCCGAGCCTTTACTCCTAGTAGCGGAGCTTCGGGCTGGTTGCAAAGACGAGCCATGAATTTACGATCGACCAAGGTGTGGGATGCACCCGTGTCGACCAAAAATTCACCACGCGTCCCGGAAATAACCAGACTCAGGTACCAACGCTGTCCCCGTAAAGGGACACACTCAGAGGTCAGCATCGGGCTTCCCCCTCCATCCATAGCAACCCCTTTTGTCAGGAGATAATCCCAACACGGGTCGCTCGGGGAGTCTTGAATCACACTGCTCTGGGCAATCGATTCTAACCAAGACTCCTCTAAGCCAGCGACTACAGAATCCTCCGGATTCCGTTCGTCCTTGCCAGCCCCGCCTTGCCAGACGCTTACAGGTTGTACAGACCCTTCTGCCTCTGCGCGGCCTTGGTTCATGGAAGAGTTAACACCGTCTACCAATCCCTTACAGGCATGGCTAACTGTGGGGGCGCCATCCTTGCCAAGAGGATGGGCCCCATTCAGTTTTCCGTCTCCTTTTCGGTTTTAGCAGCGACGGGTGCAGGGGCTTTGCATTCGCTAGCCCAATGACCCATCTTTTGACAGCGTCTACATGGCTGAGGTTTCGTGTCCTTTTTCTTCTTTTTCCTTCTCTTTCCAGATCCAGAATCAGAAGTGGACGCAGAGCTCTTTTCTAAGTGCTTCCGCAACAAACCCTCAATCATCTTTTCCATGTCCCTGTCAGGCATTACTGCCGCCACCTCCTCGGAGGCGGGCTGTTTTTTCTTAGGTGGTTTTGTGGCGGCCTCTACCACCTGAGCTCCTTTCGGGGCCACAGATGGAGCTGCCGACACTCCTCCACTAGGAAAAACAGCCTGTTTGGTGTCATACACATCTGCATGGTCGAAAAGGTCAGCTAGAGATAAGTCCGGCTGCCATTTCTCCCGCAGATATGCCTGGAGATTGGTGTCCCTGACTCCATTGACAAACCTGGAGGTTAACTCCTGGATGACAGTGGGGGTGTCAGGTCTACATCCCTGATAACACTCGGAAATCAGTTCTTGTAGAGCAAATCCGTAGGATCTCAGATGCTCGTCCTTGCGTTGGACACGTTTGAGCAGCTGAGTCCTTGGGTCATGCTCACCAATCTTCCCAATCGCCCATTCAGCTGTTTCTTCAAGTGAGCTCAATGTCTTGATCTTCACTCTCTCGAACGCCAAAAGGGCTGGTTCACCTGGCCCGTTGCAGAGTGCCTGCTTCAGAGCAACCAGCGCTTGCTGATTGTTCCAGCGATTGCTCTCCACAATAGCCTTGAACCGAACTTTGTACTTTCTCCAGGGTGGCGACCCTGTGAAAGGCGGAATATCGATGGCCTTTTGACGGGCTGCATCAGGATGTTTGATCTCCCCAAAGTTGAAAGGAGCATACCGTTCATCCAGTTCATCGATGTCCCGCGGGACGATGTCTGTCCCCAGCTTCTCAATAGCCGGGTTCCGGTCATACTTAGCCCGCTGGACAGGAGTTAAGCCCTGTCTAGCTCTGGGTTTCGGTACTGGAACTGAGACCATGGTCTGCTGTTGGTTCAACATCGTTGAACCAGTAGATGGGTGGGTGTACCCTGGAGGTGTTGCCGTGCCTCCAAAGGCGCCACCACAGACCGGAGTCTGTTGATAGCTAGCCCCCATCTGAGGTGTCATACCTGTTACCGTGGTGTGTACTAGCGGCGGGACACTTGAAGGTGTCACTGTCGTGTACACACTGGGTGCGGGTATGACTGGAGGTACCACCGTGGTAGGTGGTGGTACTTGCTCCGACTTCGTCTTCAGGTCCTGATTGACTTGCCTTAAGCTTGCGAGGTCTTGTCTGGCTAAGTGGAGCTGCGTGCTCAAATCCTTTCCCAAGGAAGTTAAGCTTGCAACCTCACATTCGCCAGACACCCTCTGGTGCAAAAGTTTGTCAACCTCCACCTTGTGGGAAGCCATCTCGTTCTGGAGTTCCAGTAGGAACTTTTTCTTCTCATCAACCTCCTTTAGGAATAACTTCCTAGTTTGATTGATGGAAGCAAGTTCCCTCCGGGCTTCCGCGAGCTCATGCAACTCAGTTTTCCTGGTGGGGATACCCATGGCAGCTAGTAGGTCCCCATCCAGTGGTAAACTGGATGGCTCATCTACTGCTGGCGGGTACCCCTTACCAGGAGCTTCTGTTGCCACATTAGTCTTCTTTGATAGCCCGCCACCCCCCATACCGTTCGGCGTAGGAGTGGCACCATCAGTGAAAACCGACGTGTCTGGATCCAATGAAGGATCTGCCACCGTCGGTGTAGAACCGAAGGCAGCTGGGCCGAGAGTTTTAGGCTCTCTACCCGGTATTTTCTGACCCTCAGGACAGAAAAGATTCGTGGAAAGGGAGTCCAACGATCTCCTGGAGCTTATATCAAAGGGTCCCGGGATTGGAGATTGCTCCCCATCCTCTCCTTTGGTAAAGGCTTCCACAATAGGATCACCTATTGCTTCTTGGGAGAGGTCGTCACCGGGCACCTCCAAGGCTGCCCGGCTCTCCCGCCTATTGGATTTGCCTGTGAAGAAGCGTACATTCTGTACGGCTTCTTCACGTTCCTCAGCAGGGGTTTTAGTCCTGCCGCTGAACGAGCTGACAAAATCGTATAGGTAATCCATATACTGTAAGTCTATTTAATACCCTATCAATGGTCGGTTCGATCAAGTGGTCACGGCACCAATGTAGTTGGTCTCTTACTACGTATGTAACACTTGAGTACAAAAACCAGACAAGGTAAATTAGACTTTAATATACGGCGACTTTATTGTAAAGGTAACTCTTGGGTATTATAGTACAAGTATAACCAGCGGATATACAAGATCAGAACAGATATATAATACAGTGGGGCAACCCTATAGCATAGAGTTAAGCCCGTGAGCACAGGGTGGTCATGTCACGACAGTCCCAAACCTGACTGACTTCCAATGGAGAAGTAGCCGTCTTATATACAGCGCTGCATAGCCACGTGACCGTACTAGCAGCGCCACCTGTTAGGTTTAGTTATGTAAAATGCTTATGTAACAACTACCGACGGTAACCGAAGGTGGTACCGGTACACTACCGTATAGATAACCGAACTAGAGGAGTCGGTGTATGTAACGAACCGACGACACTAGTTAGATGAATAAAACAGTTATTAAACACAATAGAACCGTGTTGTCTTACATCATACAGCATACAATAGATATACAACAATAACAGTTAGACTTTATAGTCAACCCGTTACAGTATATATGACCATACACCTACCAAATATGAAATCATTCTGACATGTTTATGGTAGATGCGCGGAAACATGCGCAGTGGTCCCGTTTTCAATGGTATCGACCCACCTTAACACAGAAAAAGAGAAAAAAAGGGGCAGAATTTATGAATGTATTTTTACAAAAAAAGGTATTTTAGATTATTGAAAAGTAAGACGAGGAACGCATTGTGAGCTATCCTGCTAGGCTAGTAAATTTATCGGTATATTGTGAAATATAATTTTTGAGATATTCTATATGCTCATGTATTTCCCCAACAGTGCCGGGTAACCTGAAGTTCAAGTTGACGCTGAATGACTACCTGCGCTACCATGTGGGCCTCACCGGAACCAAACAGATGTGTGCGGAGGGCGGCTGTGGTGCGTGTGTTGTCATGGCAACCCACACAGACCCATCCACCAAGGTCACCAAGAAGGAGGCCATCAACTCAGTATGTAACCACTTGTGTCTATTGTAGGAGTAGATATGGTACAAGTGAGTTGCTGTTTAAGTCTTATAAGCCAAGGACAGGTTAATTGTCCAAGGTGCCTGCCAAGGATTGTCCAAGGCTTGTAACACTTATACGCTGCTCACGTGTATCCATATCTGACTTATACCCAGTGGTTGGTTTACGTAACACATGGTGCACTGTTAGATATATCAGTGGGGTACTTAGATGTATATAAGGATTTAACTATTACTTTTTCAATATGAACCTTTGATATGATAATATGTTATACTAGTAGGTAAAATATACTTCCCAGAGAAATGTTTCACGTTTTGGATAACAGAGCTATAACTGCGAATTATACCATAAAGGTATTTGACAAAATATATTTCTGTCATGAAATTAATTAAAACACTAATACATAGACAAAGGTGCACAAGTTTTTGGTCTGCTGGTGGGTTATTTCACGCATTGACCCGCGGGCCGTATTTCACGAGGCCGTAGGCCGAGTGAAATGCGGCCCGAGGGTCAATAAGTGAAATAACCCACCAACAGACCAAAAACGAGTATGCCTTTGTGTTTATTTTTTATCTTTTTTCGATTCAAATTAAATCATTAGGGCCCATAGGGGGGTTGAGGGGTTAAAATAGCTTCTTTCTACGCCGTTCAAATGTAAACAAACTGCCGTTTTGATGACGTCACAGGGCCGTGAAATACGGACATGGGTTATTTCACGGGGGGTGTTAAATACGGCACTCCTTGGTTAAATCAATGAGGCTGTCGTATTTGATAAAAAATAAATGTATATGGTTCTTGTCCCCAGTGTCTGTGCCTGATCTATGCCATTGACGGCTGGTCTATCACGACCACGGAGGGTATCGGTGGGAAGGACGCAGGGTTCCACGTGGTACAGGAGCGTATCGCGGAGTACAACGGCAGTCAATGCGGCTACTGCACCCCCGGCCAGGTCATGAGCATGTACAGGTAAACTGCCGCTGCACTTCTTAATTTTGTAAAATCAATAAAAAAAATTGGGTGATTTCTAATCTCCTGCCCTATCCAATGAAATTAGGGCTACTGTCTCCATCGCCCTACTATAACTAGTGACTCGTCCGCAGCTTTTTTAAAATCATTAAAGCACACATGACTTTCTATGAGGAAATTCACTTCCCTCTTTGGTGGGCGGTTACATTTCACAGTAATTTAGCAGTAACATACATACAGTATGACCTGAACTTTAATTTGTTGTTATTCCTCACCCTAGCCTTCTGCAGGCGGACCCGCAGCCGTCTAAGGAGACGGTGGAGAGGACGTTTGGGGGTAACATCTGTCGCTGCACGGGGTACCGGCCCATCCTGGACGCATTCAAGTCCTTCTCTCCTGGTGCAGAGTCATCCACACTACCAACAGGCTGCATCGACATAGAGGTAGGCCAGTTATAACCATCAATATATTACTTTCTTTTCTTTAATGGGATATTTGTAACACTGAGAAAATGTTCTGCTCATCTAATGGTTAGGTTTTTGGAAGTGGGTTTGAAAGGACATGCGATCTGCTTTGCGATTTGTGTCTTGTGACTGTTCTTAAGCCATTCCATAAATATAATGTGTGCATCAGTAATTGTTGTATGATAACCAGGTTTTTAATAACTCTACTCAGTATTGGTAAAACCAATAAACAGTTGTGCCTGACTGTGTGATAGAATCCCATAACACGCTGTCATATAATAGAATAGTATAAATGGGGCTCTGAATGATATGATATGCTCTGGCCCTTGATACTATGATTTCACTTTGGCCCTTTATGATATACTAAATTCCGGTCCTTGTGTGAGCTTTCTTCTCATAGATTTGATCACCAGCACCTGCTGCACAATTCTTGAAACTTCAGTGTAAATGAACCTGTGTCACACTGACTTGATACTAACACTCACTTTAATAGGAAGTTTTCAAATACCTTGAGCTCTTAACTCTATTGATAACTATGCTTTGTAAAATGCCTATACATTGAGTGCTGATTTGATAACTTTTGACACCTAAATAACAGGACCTTGGTAAACATGGCTGCTGCGGCTCATGCAAAGGTCAAGGCCAGTGTGAGCGGAAGCCTGTTCCGCTGGCCATCGCGGCATCAGGCGGAGAATGGTACCGCCCCACCACAATGTCAGAACTCTTCCTGCTACTGGAGGAGAAGAAAACCCAACGGATACGGATGATCGCAGGCAACACATCTGTTGGTAAGGACCTTCCATTAGTTCAGACATAATACAGTGCTATATTAATCTCATCCAAATAGTTTTATCATATTTGTATCATGTTTTATACATTATTCAAGGCATTTATACAATTATGTTAGCTTATTTAGTTGGAATGCGATGTTAATAAAGATTGGGCTTCTTTTTTTTTATCTAGTCCATCTTTTTTATCTAGGCACCCAGGAATAGCCATCTCTGGGTTTTGTAGTTAGTTATGGGATGCATCAACTGTTCAATAATATGGCTAACAAATGGGGATTTTCACATGTATGAATACTGAATCTCCATTGCCATCTATTTTGTTCACCAGGTGTTTACAAGGACAACGTTTCCAATGTCTACATTGATATCAAGTCCATCCCAGACCTCTATGCCACCACTGTACGTTTTCTTTTTACATAAACACATTTTGGTACATATCTATGATATATTAGATCTATAGACAAATATCACCATTTTTTGAAAGCTTATAGAATACTCTCTCAAGTGTATAATTATACAATTATTATACTATTATGTTTTATATTGTGTTCATATAGATTTCTAATTCTTGACAAAGATATATTCTTACTTAAAATCTTTGCTCCACATGATCTTAAGTACACACTGAGCTTATTGTAGCAATGCCAATACACCTTAAATATATGATCCTTCCCTCAGACTATAATAAAACACCAATCCTCTTTACTAATCCCCTATCCTTATCAGGTGACTGACGCCCTGGTGAAGGTGGGAGGGTGCGTGACGCTGACTGATCTCATCAAGACGCTCGAGTCAGCCGCTAAGTTGTCCGGCTATGGCTACTGTCAGCAAGTCGCTGACCACATCCTCGTTGTCGCCAGCGTGCCCGTTAGAAACGTAAGTCTGCTAGTCAACATGGCTTACAAGTTCAATGTCTCTTCCAAATTTTGAGCTGAAACTGTTTATTGGTGGTTCTGATCTGAATGTAATTCAATGTTATGGAGTTGAGAAAAATCTTCATTTAATTGGGGTCTGAAAGCAATGAGGTAAAATGTATGCTCCACTGTACTGTGCCAGTAGTACTTAGAAGACTTACTATATACCAGTTTGGTTAATGAGGCTTTCATGTAGTGTATAACAATTAACCCCTCATCAAGAAGTATCTACTGTAGTGATCAAGGAGTGTACGCATCATTAGAATCTGGGATTTAAAAATAGAGATTAGGTATGCAAAAGGTTACCAGTAAGTAATCCTATGTAGTGTGGTAAGTAAAATAACCCTTGCCATGGCTGTCTGCAGGCGGGGTGTGTCGCGGGGAACCTGATGATGAAACACGCACACAATGACTTCCTGTCAGACATCTTCACCCTGCTGGAGGCAATAGGTGCCAAACTCACCATCTGTAAGTAATACAACTGTTCTACAGGTTGTAGTAAGTATATGTCTAGCATACAACCTGATGTCTCTACTTATTGTGGTTTATACCTTTTGTATGTGAAGAAGTATTAGATATAAATGTTCATTTGCCGGTATTTCACAGTGATAGGGAGTAACTCACTTATGCTCTGTTGGTGCATCATGACAATCATTTGAGAGTGTGTCAATCCTATTAGGGCGGTATGATGCTTGAATGTAGCACCGGAGAGTTCCTCACTTGTAATAACTATATGTATGTATATGAATTTCTTTATAGCAAGTAGCACCCAGAAGATGGAGAAACTACCCTCAGAATTCCTCGGTTACACCATGGCAGGGAAAGTCATTGAGAGCATCACCTTCCCCAAGTTTGGTGCCAACGAGGTGTTCCGCTCATTCAAACCCATGCCGAGAGCCGAGGTAGGTTGAACTTATCTATAAGAGTATACTCAACTCTATGCAATATGATTTAAGAATAACACAGCTAGAAACGCCGTCTTAACAATACTTTGTACTAAGACATGATTTGTCGTGAATTGCTTAACACTATTTTGGCTCACAACATCAGCCACTGAAATTCTATGCCGACAATTGATGAACGTTTCGCTAATAACTAAAGTATTGCTGGTTGCAGAATGCGCATGCGCTGGTGAACGCAGCGTTCCGGATGGAGGTAAACTCTGAGTACCGCGTGACCTCCATTCCCCGGCTGGTGTTTGGTGGGATCAGCGGGCCCTTCATCCATGCCACCAGTACTGAGAACTACCTCTTCAACAAACAGCTGAATGGAAACTCTGTCCTACACGGTATGTACAATAAATAACCTTGTTTTAAAAAAAAAGAATAAGTTTGGGCTTTAGGCCACTCAAAAAAATAAAATGGTTTCTCATCACCGCGTGCATCATAAAAATCAAGTTGTGGGGGGAAAAAAAGCCTCCCTCGTCAGATTTCTCAGACCTTGGTGATGAGAAACCACTTTTTTTTTTGAGTGGCCTTACCAATGTGAATTCAATTGCCTACAATGTTGTTATATTCTTCAAATTGCTTAAAATACCCCTTTTTACAGTTTACAGTCAAGAAAAATGAGAATAATTCTGTAGATTAGAATATTAAAATATAAATATTTACCATTTTCTGCCCTGCAGGTGCTCTGATTGCTCTGGAGGCAGAAATCGCCCCCGTTGACGACCCAGTGCTCGCCTCCCCAAGTTACCGCCGAAACCTGGCCACCGCACTCTTCTACAAGGTCTGCTCCCTGTACTTACTTGTCATATGTACACATCACTATGACCTGTTTTTTTTATGTCTCATTTTCACCGGTCTCACTGAGATTGGAAATATATGTATCCTCATTATAAGAATAAATACTAGCTCCTTGCAAATTCCATGGGGCCTCTTTAATTGTTCTCAAAGTGTTAAGGGTTGTAATAGATAACCCCTGTACCTCGTATAGACCTGTACTAGATAACCATGTACCGTAGTGGCTTGAATAAGCGCACCTGCGCTTATTAATTTCGATGGTACCATTTACCCTGCGCTTATACAAGACCTGCGCTCATTCAAGATCCAAAAATGGCCTAAATTTTCATTTCAATACCCTCATTTACCCTGCGCTTATTCAAGACCTGCGCTTATTTGAGACCCCTGCACTTATTCAAGCCACTACGGTACCTTGTATAACCCTGTAATAAACAACCATTCTGACATTGTACAGGCCTGTAATAGGTAACCCCTGTACCTTGTCCTTTTAAGTTGATCCTGGGTGTGTGTAAGGATGAGGCATCAGCGCGGCTACAGTCGGGCGCCCCGATCCTGGAGCGCCCCGTCTCCTCAGGCAAACAGGACTACAGCACAGACAGCAGCAAGTGGCCACTCACCAAACCCATGACCAAGATTGCCGCCAAACTACAGGTAGAGTTATAGCTGGCAGATGGAGTTTTTATAGGAAGATCTAGACCTACATTTGAAGTAAGAATTCCAGCAATGATTCATTTTTGTCAATATTCTTTTTCGCGAGAAACAATCATACCCCGGTAGGTATAATTATTAGAAATGAGATTTATTACAACTATCTTCTCTTGATATCAGCTGCTTGATATTGGAAAAACAATGTGTAGTCTTTCATATGAAACTTCATAATACTTACCTGTTACAATTCAAACATTGCTCATCTAACATTTTCTATTTTCTAAAATAATAATTTTGGTTCCTGTTTCAGGCATCGGGTGAGGCCCAGTACATGGACGACATGCCTCTACTGCCTGGGGAGCTGCACGCAGCGTTTGTTGTGTCCTCGCAGGGTAACGCCACGCTCAACACTATAGATGCATCTGCTGCACTGGTCAGTACTACTCCAGTGAACAATACATCCTCTATTTCAGTTCTACTCTAGTAGACATTACATCCAGTATTTCAGTACTACTTTAGTGAACATTACATCCAATATTTCAGTACTACTCTAGTGCATAATTCATCCATTATTTCAGTACTACTTCAGTACTACTTTAGTGAGCATTATATCCAGTATTTCAGTACTACTGTAGTGAACAATACATCCAGTATTTCAGTACTACTCTAGAGAACAATACATCCATTATTTCAGTACTACTCTAGTGAACAATACATCCATTATTTCAGTACTACTCTAGTGGTACAATACATCCATTATTTCAGTACTCTTCTAGTGAACAATACATCCATTATTTCAGTACTACTCTAGTGGTACAATACATCCATTATTTCAGTACTCTTCTAGTGAACAATACATCCATTATTTCAGTACATGTACTACTCTAGTGAACATTACGTCCAGTATTTCAGTACTACTTTAGTGAACATTATATCCAGTATTTTAGTACTATTATATATTGAACATTAGATACAGTATTTCAGTACTACTTTAGTGAACATAATATCCAGTATTTCAGTATTACTCTTGTGGGACATTACAGTCAGTATTACAGTGCTAATCTAGTAAACATTACATCTAGTTTTTCAGTACTACTCTATTCAACATAACATTCAGTATTTTAGTGCTACATCACATTCAACAATAATACAGTAATGTAAACTGTTAGCTTCAATCATGTTGTTTAACAAATAATGACTTCCTATTAAGCTTGTAGTGTATCCAAACTGACATGACTATTTAAGATATACCAAATATTTCTTGCAGCAAATACCAGGTGTTGTGAAGTTCATCTCTGCGAGTGACATTCCGACGGGTGGCAAGAACAACTTTTCCCCCAATTCAGCAGTCGAGGAGGTAATGTTTTATATTACATTCATACCTGGGTAGTGTAATTCTTTTAATGGTAAAGGGGCGCACCAGTGTGCAGTAGTGGAGGAGGGAACTAACAGACCTATGCTATTACTTTTGACAATTACCAATTTCAAAACCGATTTCCCCAGATACTCGATGAGAAGACGATTAGTACCGTTTAAAGTTTGCAGGTCTGCTAGTGTGGGTTAGTATGCATCGCGTTTAGATTTAGCTTGGTGCTGCAAAATATGCGCTTATAACAGCGGTGATGAATGGTACACTTCTTCCTGCCGCCTAACAATTATGGCGTAAATAACCAGGAGCTATCTGACCAGTACAATGCCCATCCCGCTAAGCGCCTACCGTAAAACCTTGCGCATAAGTCTAACTCGCGTATAAGCTGCACCTACAGTTTGTGAGAATCCTATAAGCCGCACCAGGGGTTTGATTATGGCGACTTTAGTACTGTACCATAGTAGCAAAAACTCGCATTTAAGCCACACCCTGACCCTGGGCCGATCCTATAAGCCACACCGTCAAGCTGACTCGCGTACGGTAGTTGGGTTATGGTTGACAGCCAAGTTGACAATTAACCTATGTGTGTGTGTTTCAGGTGCTGTGTAGTTCTGAGGTGAAGTATGCAGGACAACCGGTCGGCATCATTGTGGCAGGTATGTACACCTGACAGAATACACAGGATCTAAAACACTTATATCAGTGTCTATTGTGTAATATATAGGCTTTATTTGTCCATAATTTGCAAGTATGATTATGGCAGCAAGCCAACACAGATATCCTGTATGCTGTTCTGATTTGAAAACTTGACCAACAAGTGTTTTTTTGGTACATCTAGAGGACCGTCAGACTGCGCTGGCTGCAGCGGAGATTGTCATGGTGACCTATAAGGATGTCAAGAAGCCACTTTACACCCTGGAGGACGCCATTGCTGCCGGGTCATTCTTCCCGACCACTGCCAACCCCATCAAAAAGGGAAATGCAGACAGTATGTTCTGTTCACTGCTGTCTCTTATATATAAAAAAGTAACAGCTTCAACTTGGAACAGTGGCTGTATACTTACTGGAGTATAAAAGTCTTGCATGTGAAGGAGTATTGAATAAAAATGTCTGTCGTTATGCCACATTGTTAGGGAATAACACTAACTTTTCCCCCCATATTCTTCTTAAATTGCGGTGACCCTCTTATCTGTCTAAAACTATGGAATTTCCTTCCTATTTCAGCGGCCATTGCGTCCTCTGATAAAGTCGTTGAGGGAGAGATTTCCTTCAAGACTCAGTACCACTTCACCATGGAAACTCAAGTAAGCCTCGTCTAAAGCACTTCACACAGAAAATATGTATGGGATTGTCTGTGGGAAAGTCTAATCCTAAGCAGCTGATGAAGAATGTTACCTTTTACTTCTCATGTTAGATGGGCATATTGTCATCAATTGTTATGACATCTAACTTCTGTTCAGGGTGATTTAAGCTAGCAGCACAATTGCAGTTGATGAATTGTGCAACCCCAAAATTAGTGACCATATAACTTCATACTATGGTATTAAAGTGTCTTTTTTCACTGCAGGCGTGTCGTGTAGTGCCCAAAGAGGATGGATATGATGTGTACCCAACAACACAGACTATCGACGTCGTGCAGCAAGCGATAGCGAACGTCCTCAACATACGCAACTGCGAGTGAGTCATCTTTAACTTACAGTGGATAACGTTAAGTGATTGTATATAAGCAAGCTGTGACTGTACAAGAGGTCAAGACCAATAGATATCATATCTAACGACACAACTTTATGCACCATTTGTAGATTCATTATTCTGAATGCATAATTAACATTTGAAACAGGATGATATTAAGCATTGGTAGCCCTTTATGCATCATCACACATACTTAACATTGCCGGTATGGTATTTCACTTATCCAGTGTGCGTTGTGAAGTGAAACGGCTGGGCGGGGCATACGGCTGTAAGATCAGTCGTAATGCCATGACGAGTGCCGGCTGTGCCCTAGCGGCCTACGCTGTGAAGAAGTAAGTTATACACTACTGTTTTATTTCCATGTTTGCAATACTTATTACAAAATCACTGGAGACTATTTGTATCTTGAACAGTTATACCCTCATCCCTTTCCACATGGATAATGGTGGCTTTCCTCTTTCATAGAGTAACATGTTGACTTACAGCTAAATTCTTTTTCTAGTCCAAAATCAGAATTCTTGAACTTCAAGTAGCCAACATTTCTCTGTAGAACTAATATTAACACTGGCTATCATAATAGACTGGTAGAGCCCACTGCCTACTTTAAATGGGGAAGGATCCCCATGTACCTTCAAACATTTAACCCATGAAACCTTTGCAAGTATTGAAGTTATACTTTACTTGTACAACAACAGACCTGTCAGAATGGTGATGGACCTGCCGACCAACATGAAGGCAGTGGGCAAAAGGTGCTCCTACATTGGCAAATACAAGGTAAGCTGAAATAAATTGTATGTAGTATTGTGAACTGTGTGGACAGGGAGCAGATGGTGATATGGAGGCAACCAGGCATAGTGAAACTGGGGGAGGAGAGGATGGCAATGGGTCATGTTGAAGTGTGCCAGTGCAGGGGTGGAAAGGATGATTGTATATAATCATTAAATCTCGACCAAACAGATAGATTGTAGAAATGCTGAGGGACTGGTATATTCATATGTTAGATTCCATGTTATATCAGAACACAGGTGGCAAAACATTTATTTGGCTTAATTACGCATAATAAATTGCTTAATATTGCAAGTGGGCAATTTGGGTTTTCTTTTTAAACTTCCTGTGAAGACACTGTTTAGGTTGCTGATCATATATTTTGATATAAATGAATATGCTGATATTAAAAGAGTTGTGATTCCCTGACAGGTGGGGTGAATGTGCTGATTAAGAGTTGTGATTGGCTGACAGGGGGGGGGGGGTGAATGTGCTGATTAAGAGTTGTGATTCCCTGACAAGTGGGGGTGAATGTGCTGATAAAGAGTTGTGATTCCCTGACAGGTGGGGGTGAATGTGCTGATAAACAGTTGTGATTCCCTGACAGGTGGGGGTGAATGTGCTGATTAAGAGTTGTGATTCCCTGACAGGTGGGGTGAATGTGCTGATTAAGAGTTGTGATTCCCTGACAGGTGGGGTGCATGTGCTGATTAAGAGTTGTGATTCCCTGACAGGTGGGGGTGAATGTGCTGATAAACAGTTGTGATTCCCTGACAGGTGGGGGTGAATGTGCTGATAACGAGTTGTGATTCCCTGACAGGTGGGGTGAATGTGCTGATTAAGAGTTGTGATTCCCTGACAGGTGGGGTGCATGTGCTGATTAAGAGTTGTGATTCCCTGACAGGTGGGGGTGAATGTGCTGATAAACAGTTGTGATTCCCTGACAGGTGGGGGTGAATGTGCTGATAACGAGTTGTGATTCCCTGACAGGTGGGGGTGATTGTGCTGATTAAGAGTTGTGATTCCCTGACAGGTTGGGGTGACCAATGCGGGTGTGTTGAACGGTGTAAAGCTGGAGTACTTCGTAGACTGCGGCAGCTCACCCAACGACAACTCCGGTGCTTCAGCCCAACAGTGGGCAGACAACAGTAAGTCACTTAGACTATGCATTGTTGCCTCTTATTATTTGTCTTCATGAATATACTTTTAATTATACCATACTCATGCTATTTCAATAGATTAATATAGATTTACCAGTAATGAAAGTGCTGAACAGGTAGCTTATACCTACCTGAATTCTTTTTTTTTTTAAGTGATCAGGATTAGCCAGAAAGATGGACCCCCATTACACCAATTGTCTGTAAGTCACATTGTGTATTTACAGCCTACTTCTGTAACAACTGGGAGGTGAGTAACCGGCTGGTGAAGACAAACATCCCCAGCACCACGTGGACGCGCGCTCCTGGTAAGTGGTACTCTACATATGTATTCCTATATTATGTGTATCCCAACATAATATATTCCTACTAAATGTGGTAGAGAATCAATAATGAATATAGTGTTTATACTAAGAACATAGACAATCACCTGCAAGAGCAGAAAAATGTAATAGATTGAAATCATAGGAAATAAATTATTCTATTATTCACGAGCACAAGGTATCATGTAACTTTGGGTGTAGAGGGGTGGTGAAGTACATGTATATGTACCTACCCCTATTTAACCAAGTGTTACTCTTCAAAACCTTTAAAAGACTAACAAGAGCGGTTTGTACTGCAGGATCTGTGCCGGCTATCTACATCATGGAGACGGCCATGGAGCATGTGGCTAAGGAGCTCAGCATGGACCCACTCACCTTCAAGCAGCTCAACCTCTACACCAAGAACCAGGTACAGATTAAACACTTACATACCTTTTAAGGAGATACCTGGGGGAGAATATACAACATATACAAATGTATAGGCTACCCAACAGACCGCTGTTATTAGTTTGCGTCACGTGATAGTCAAAGTGGTTTGGGATGTCACTCACATATGAATAGTGTCTTTTCTTATAGTATATGCAAAGCACCATTATTGGTGGTGGTATTTAACTTCATCTGGTTTTCACTAGATAAGCAATACATTATAAAAATCCGAAAGTTTACCCACTCCCAATTATAGTATAGTAGCATGCTGGCCTTTTCACTGTAAAGAGTATATAATTTATTTTATCCCCCCATTGTTAGATTATTAGCTCATCCTCACCTGGAGCATACAACTAATGACTTCTGAATAGTTCATTTCACTACTATCAAAATACTGGTACATCTACTAGAAGTACTTGTCCTCAAAATAAAGCATACTTGTGTAGAAGAGTGGCTTGGCATGCCAGAGGTTGGGACCAGTTTTCTACTCTCATGTACCCAAAAGTAAACTCCCTTTGTCCTATTTATTACAGAAAACCCATCTGGAGATGCCCCTGACATACTGTAACATCCGCGAGATGGTCACCCAACTGTCCACCTCTGCCGAACTCGCAAAGCGGAAGACTGCTGCCAAAACATTCAATGCCGTAAGTACCAGTAATGCATTACTCCTCTCAGACCTGGGGTACCTCTGCTGATGGATGGGTGGGCACAAGAGGGATTCACATCTGTGCATATTTGGTTAAGGATGCCATAATCAATTTGTAATCAAAGACCCAATGTATCTTAAAACTCATACCCACTCAAATTTCAGAATAACCGTTGGAAGAAGCGTGGTATTGGCACGGTTCCTGTGAAGTATGGCGCGGAGTGGACGGGAACCCACTACAACGTACTTGTCTCTATCTACAATGGGGACGGGTCCGTGTCCATCAGTCACGGAGGAATCGAGATAGGTCAGGGTATCAACACCAAGGTAGCTATTTCCCTTATACTTTGCACATTGCTACTTTGCATATACTACTCACACACATTGCTACTTTGCATATACTACTCACAGACATTGCTACTTTGCATATACTACTCACAGACATTGCTACTTTACATATTACTCACAGACATTGCTACTTTGCATATACTACTCACAGACATTGCTACTTTACATATTACTCACAGACATTGCTACTTTACATATACTACTCACACACATGGCTACTTTACATATACTACTCACACATTTGGCTACTTTACATATACTACTCACACACATTGCTACTTTACATATACTACTCACACACATTGCTACTTTACATATACTACTCATGCACATTGCTACTTTACATATACTACTCACGCACATTGCTAATTTACATATACTACTCACACACATTGCTACATTACATATACTACTCACACACTTAGCTACGTTTCATATACTACTCACACACATTGCTACTTTACATATATTAATGCCACTCCACTTTGTTGTAGGCAGTTCTACTTGCAGTTTGATCGACCAATATTTTTTAATTTTCTGGTAATTCCTATTTTGAAAAATCTGACAAAAATCAGCATTTCTAATTGCTATTTTCTGTGCCTGTTGCAGGTAGCGCAGGTAGCGGCCCACATCCTGGACATTGACATGTCACAGATTACCATCCGCCCGTCGGCTGACCACCAGAACGCCAACTCCAGCACCACCGGAGGCAGCACGACCAGCGAACTCTGCTGCCTCGTATGTACCACATGTTCTATCTTGGAGAGGGAAGCAATATAATGATGGGACCTCAAGTCTGTTTACTACTGCCAAAATATGAGGTGTTAGATGACATGTGTGTTCACCCATGTCTTAATAGCTGTGACTTGAAATTAATGTTTATAAAAGCAGTCAATCTTGGAACAGGCTGCATAATTATTGCAGATCTATCATGCGTCATGTGCACACCGACCTGACCCATACATGGGATTAACATCTTAACATATACAACTACACCATCCACTGATAACCTTAACTACAAATACTGTTTATATTTGGTTGTGTACAGGGTGTGCAGCAGGCCTGTACAGAGCTTAACAACCGCATAGCCCCGGTCAGAGCCAGCATGACGGACCCCACCTGGCAGTCACTCATCAGCGAGTGTTATGCCAGGGGTGTGGACCTCACAGCGAGGAAGTGGTAAGAAAATATCCTTATAATCGCTAGTTATTAGAAGAATTGTCACAAAGGGGAACAAGGTGAGCAATTGTTTCTTCTTTGTTCTCATGAACTTCAAGAAATTGAAGTAGTAGGAGCATTCAAAGAACAAATGATGCATGAGCGAGGCCTATTCTCCCTATTACTATCAATCATATATGCATCATAATGCCCTTTCCCTAGCAAGTAATGGTAAGTAATTGTTGGTGCACAAATTCATTGGAATGCCTCAATACAGCCTGAGGAATTCTGTGAACATTCAGGAGGCCTGTTCTCATCCTTGCACAATAAGGCAAAAAAATTAAATAGTTGTGTTCAGGTATCCCGACCGACCCCATTTTTTTAGGCCTACTCAAACTTTTTTTCTTTTTTTCTTTTTGAAGGGATTGACTACTTAAAAACTTTTTTCCCCTATTTTTTTAAAGCCTAAGACATCTTCAGAGAGTGTTATATTTGTATTTGACTAGGGTGGTGACCGAGTCTGACTATGTGTACCAGTACAACGTGTACGGGGTGACATTTGCTGAGGTGGAGCTGGACGTGCTGACAGGGGAGAGCATCGTGACGCGAGCTGACATGCTCTACGATGCTGGACAGAGGTTAGTGCATCACTATACAATACAGACAGAGGTCCACAATGATCTGTCTAAATAACAGGTTTCTCCACGAGTGGTACCTTGGATCATATAATTATTATTTATATGATCAAAGGTACCACAAGTGGAGAAACCAAGAATTCAGACTGATTAGAGTGGATCTCTGTGTTTATTTCATGTAATTATTGATAAATTATATCTAAAAAGGACATTTAAAGATTGGTTTCATAGCTATTTTAGTGACATCATCATGGAGAAACAGCCCATGGAGAATGAGCTTCAGTTTCTCTACTGGGGTGTGGAGAACGACCATTCCAGTACTTAAGCATAGTAACTTGGTTTCTCCACATGAAATAAATCATCATCATACTGCCCCTCTAGCCATTCTGAACTTGGCTGCAATACCTCTACTAATTGGCCTCTTCATTACACTTTATGACCTTGGAAGAGCTAAAGATTACCCTTTCTGAATTTAATAAATCGCTCTAATATATCACTTTATGTCATACATAGCATGAACCCGGAAGTGGACGTTGGTCAGGTTGAGGGTGCATTTGTGATGGGGCTCGGCTACTGGAGGTCAGAGGAGATCAAATATGATGAGACGACCGGTGTGAACCTCACCAACAACACATGGGTATGTCTCTGAACACCTGTACATATAAATCTACCTAGAATCTACTCCTAATCAGTGATAAGGGATATTATAGGATAGGAAGTACTGGCTGCAGTAATCCAATTTGAGACAGCAAAGTATATCAAACCTATATTTTCTGAGTCACATAGTCCCAAATAATACTTCCACTGTTACATTGACCCCAACTTGGTTGCTTATTCACTGATAACTGGCTCCCATGGCTCTGGTATTTATATAGTGTCATTTGGCAGACTAAAAAGTGTAGTTCTAGCATTTTGCACAGAAACGCTGAATGCAAGTCATGAAATGCTAGTAAATATATGGATGGAATTAGCGCAGTTCCATCTCATGGACAACAGGAAATACGTCAGGGTTGTCTGAGGTAAAACATATGGATGGAACTAGCTTATTTTAATTTATCCATACTTTGTTTTGATGTTCAGACTTACAAGCCTCCTGTGCACAAGGACATTCCAGTTGACTTCCGTATAACGCTTCTGAAGGATGCGCCCAACCCACTTGGCGTTCTCCGCTCAAAGCGTGAGCTCTTTCTCTCATCTGATGATATGTTCTATGTAGTGTGTAAATAGTTTAAGCCTGTCAGTAAATTCAAATTTCAATCATAGTCTAAACGCAAATAGAACTTGCGTGTTAAGTATTTCATACATTATGTATACACACATATAAAGCTAAAGAGTGTTTTTTATTTCTTACACATATTACTTTACTAATGTCAATTTTATTGTTTGGCAGTGGTTGGTGAGCCGCCTCTCTGCATGTCATGCTCAGTGCTATTTGCACAGAAGGAGGCTATCCAGGCAGCACGGGCTGAGCTGAACAATACTGGCTACTTCGCACTGGGTAGGTACTCACTTATGTATTATACTGTTCATTCATAACCATACAAGACCAGTAAGATAAAGATAACCGTGGTAGAAGGTCCATGGCTTTAGTCTTTACTCTCTTGGACACAAATTCATTCCCGTAACCTTCCTGCTCAATCAGTGCCATAAACCCAAAGGCTGATCCGGCGTGTGCGGTTCCCCCTTTTAGATTTTCTAATGATTTTGCGATGCACCCCTGACTCCTGAGGCCTGGCATAAAGAGGTGCAGTATCTTAAATTCTCCCCATTTTATGTCTTGTACAGGAGGACCTGGTACGGTGGAGGTTGCCCAGACTCTGTGTCTGCCAGACATCAAGAACTACATCCTGACTGAGGCCTAGTACTTCCATCAACCATTCTGAACAACCAAGTCTATTCACCAACAAGTTCTGTACTCAATTTGATAATCTGTTTTGATTCTACTATACATATATATGAATTTAATGCCCAAAGACTTGGGCAGCATATGAATATAGCATGATTATCTGAGGAAAGTTTCAGTTTTGTATATCAGATTGATGTTATATTTTTTGGCTATGGTTAGTTAACATTTATATCCACATTTCTTGCTGTAGACTAGCCCTATATTTGCTGAACAATGATGGAGTGTAACACCTCTGTCACCATTGTGATGTAGTGACAATATACTACACCGTACAAGACAAAATGTGCTGGTGAGACATGATTCGCTAAAATATCTAGTATAGGGATGTTCATCCTCCTGAGGCACATGCTCATCTGAGAATTTCTTATTCTGTGATCAATATATGAGCAATTGTGCTTCCTCAATAATACTCATTGGTGCTTATTAAGCATAGATATATGCTCAGAATACTTCTGCAAGCTGTAGATGTATAGTGTATTTGTTAAGACTTGTCACTCATAAACAGTTGAATCCTATTTTAGTTGACCATTCTTGCTAATAGCTCAGCAGAATAACTTGAGAAGTTCCTCAGATGAACCAACTTGCTCTATTTGCCTATCTTGTAATCAGTACTATAATGCATGCTGACTATAAAGTGTTCTTCAGCAGAAAAATGCCCATGCACACTACCTGTATCAATATCCTGGTTGCCACCGAAGGCCCTTGCCCCTATTGAAATGTATTATATGTGTCCAATGACTGAGATGAGATTATTATTGTATATCTGAAATGTGCAATAAATGCAAGGCAGTTTCTACATGAAGCTGTTAACCCTTTAAGGAGAACATGATGCCCTAAGGATCCATGTTCATTTGATGTCATGATTGCCTTGGTTTATCATTCCAAACATTTGGGAGTGTATCAACCCCATAGTAACTCGCCAGTGCTGTATTCATGGATTATGCCAATGAAAGGGCAGAGTGCAGTATAGCACAGATTTATTTGTGTAATGTTTATAAGTGGTGAAGGGTGGTATTTATGTATCTCGTATTCACAGATTTAATGACATGTAAAAGCAAAGCAATAAACTTATAATAGATTCAATTTGGTGTCATACGACTTTATTGTTCTACTTGAGAAGAGTCCAACAGGGAGATCAGTGCAATATTTTATTGTATAGTTTTTATTTAAAAAGATAACCAAAGATAATTCATCGAAAAATAATTTTTACTGTTCTTGATTAGTGTTTCTCCTTTGCTTCTAGAATGAAGATAATAGATCCCTGCTTCTTGTGTTTTTATCCATCCTGCAAAGAGAGAAACATTTAAATTATTTGACCTCATACATAATTTGAAATAAGATACAAAGTCTCTAGTTTTGAATGCATTTTAAAGTGTACAGCAAACTCCAGCACATGTTCTATACTACCCAGCGTGTCTACTTTCATGCAACTTCTATCTCATCATTTCTCAATCCCTTTCCATCAGACTTGGAGAGTGGCTTAGCTAGGCATCATTTTTAATTACCGTATTCGACGTAATAAGCACACAGTGCACTCAAAAAATGGTTATGGACACCTTTAAGTAGTTAAGAGTTTAATTGGGGTAAAAAATTGAGATATTTTTGGTTATGTGTTAGATAGAGGACACCTGGACTGGGTTCTTCCATATACCCACTGCCCCACAGGGTCTAGACGAGGTGTTATACACCGAGTCGCTGACCAGTGGGCAGTGGGTATGTGGGAGAACCCAGTCCAGGTGTCGTCTATCTGATTTAACCCTCGGGTATGCAATATAACCAAGGTGTGAACCCTTTGTCTTAGGTGTCACCCGTGGGTTAATTGTAGTATAAAAATTGGCCAAAATCGGGGAGTGTGTGCTTATTAGGGGCTGTGCGCTTATTACGTCGAATACGGTAATCAATTAATCGAGAAAACTGAATTTAGTTATCAATAGTTTAAGCCAGGGCACCAGGGTAAAAACAGCTTAACAACAATATATTAAATAAACAAATGTATTTTAAGAATTTCTGTCCTCTTAACTTACAAGATCTTGGTCGTGCTCTGGGTGCGAGGTGATCTGGTGCATGAGGATGTGGCAGGCTTTTACCACCCCGAAGTTTTTTTTCCTCCGTTTTCCAGTTGGTAGGGTACTTTGCAATATTTCTCATATATTGTTGGTTCACCTGAAATAAAAATAGGCATCAGTCAACTATGCAATTTTGCTGGTAACCCAAAAATAGTTGACAAAAGAGAAAGTCCCAAAAACATTGGAATGCATTTGCATCATTCTTTTTAGATTTTTTTAAGATACAAGATTTACTGTGCTTAAGTACTGGAATGTCTATACCCCAATGAATGGCTTTAGATTTTTTTAAATACACAAATGCAAATGCACATTGATAGCACCTGTAACTTTGTGGGAAATGACCTCAGCCCGTACTTGTAAAATACATCTGAGACGGTATCAACAGGCGTTGGTATTTGTCTATTCATTTTTTATCAAATATGACTGTCTCATTTACTTAACCAAGGAGCGCCGTATTTAACACCCCCCGTGAAATAACCCATTGCTGTATTTCACTGCCCTGTGACGTCATTAAAATAACGGATTGTTTACATTTGAACGGCGCAGAAAAGTGCTATTTCAGCTAATTTAGGCCATCCTCCTCTATAATAACTTTAATTTGAATCGAAAAAGGTGAAAAAATAAACACAAAGGTACACTTCTTAAGGTCTTTTGAAGGGTTATTTCACTTGGTGAATGTCAGGCCGCATTTCACTCGGCCTACGGCCTCGTGAAATACGGCCTGTCATTCACCTCGTGAAATAACCCTTCAAAAGACCAAAACTCGTGAACCTTTGTCTATGTATTCATAACCAACAAATTAATGACATTTTATAGCCTTTGCATGGCATAATGTGTCGTCACAGGCCACAGCCACTCCGTATACTATGGGGAGGCATGGCATAGAGACATCCCTATGTTTTTTACCATAGGGTTGGCTGTATTAGCATGTAAGAAGTACTCACCCGCCACTCGTCAAGCCACTGGCGGTGGTGGTAGTGCGGCTCCTTAGATATGATGCGCTTTAGGATAGCCTGGTTCTCATGGGTGATTCTCAGCAGCTCCCTCTGCCGGTGGGTCTTATTGAGACTGATATATATGTATCAAAGACAATCTTTAAGTTTGCTTTTTGCTTTAATATTTTGTTCTGATCCTGCAATTAACTATTACAATTTTTTGTTTCCTTAACAAAGGCCAGATAGAGGCTGATTGTTTCAAATTGACATATACTGTAAGACTTCTCCGATTAGCCGACCTCCCTTCTAAGCTGACTTACCGCTTTGCGAGAAATCTATAAGCCGAATTTTGGATAAAAAGAAACTTCATGATAAACTGACACCCCAACCCCCCTACCTTGAGATAAGACTATAAATCGAATCAGGCCTCAAATCCCACAAAATGGTTGGCTTACCAGAGAGGTCTGATGGTACATATCTATATAATAGATAAAATACCTCCATCATTTCAATAGGTTAAACAAAGAAGTCTTTTCTTGGTTGACTTGTTCCCAATAGGACTTTTATCATTAACATATACTTGTACAGAATGCGTTACCTTTTGGACAATTGGTCATTTCTGTTGTCAACACGCCCTCGGGCTCTCATGATAAAGGACATCTTCTCCATCAGCATCCGGTTATCACGCTCCACCACTGCTAACCGCTCCTGTTCCATCTGAAGAGATGGCGGGTGAGATGCTTAGTAAGCCTAGCTAAGATTTGGTTTAGTACATCGATTGATTTGTTTGACATCCACGTGTAAAATGACACCTGGAACTGCCTCAGATTTAATCGGACCGTTGGTTATTTTTGTTCTCAGCTAGGCTGCATGTATGAGTGAGTGTGTGTGTGCATCCATATGTTGGGCACGCCCGGGATAGCTCTCCTAGGTGCGCGGATAAGTGTTAACAGCACAATCTTAATCTCAGAATCAAGATTGTCTTAATTATCTTAAAATTAGTACAGTAGTTCCTCAATAGAGTGCCCCACCCGTTAGCAAAACATTTCCTATAGCAATATTCAACTCTGTCCTTTACTACTTCTCTCCCTTAGTGGTAAGCCTACACAGTCCATCATAGGATAGGCTAAGCAGCTAGTATGTAATGGGGGGCTCTGCCGCCCAACCCCCGTTTTTTTTTCTTCTTTCTATTTCTTTTAGCTGTTTGGCCGACAGCATACTGTGTCTCAATACAAAACAGGGCTGCATTAGTTAAGACATTTTATGATGTAAGATTAAGATTGCGCTGTTAACATTTGTCTGCGCACCTGGTAGAGCTATTCCGTATTTGCATGTGTTGGTCTGCTTGTAGCAGTGGGACATGGCTCCTAGCAGTAAGAGACCAATTGTACTTACTCACACAGGTGCTCTGCTGCTGAATGATGACACATCACCTGGGCAGTCAGATTATCCTGACACTGGCGGACCAGTCAGAGTTCCATACCAAACGGGCCAGAAGATCAAGTGAGCATGCAATTACTTTCTATCTGACTGACTAGAGAATACTTCCTCCAGCCTTCTGTATCAAATCATAGGGCGGGGGGGGGGGGGGCTGTTTACTCCCCTTTTTAATAGAGCTTTTCAAACATCTTTGTTTCCTGGAGGAAGGTCAGAAGTTTCTTTCCAGTGTCAGTAAAGATGCTGTTCATGGGAGTTGTACCGTGAAGGTGGTTGTTCCTGCTTTTCTTTGTTGCTTGACAAAAGAGCATTAAGTGCTCCATGGTTGGTCAGAGGTAGAACATGGACAAAGGCATTGATACCATATCTATTGTTCTTTACGAGTGGGGGCTTGGGTCGTGTAACACAAGATTGGAGGCCATCTGCGATACAATACCCTTCATGATGGGGGCATGAAGGAGCAGAATAACTTCATCGGGAGCCCTCAATAATACCAATGGGCCTACCGGGCTCATAAAAGGTGACAAAACTTGGAGGGTTTCTTGCCTTACTGCTGTCACTTAATCAAGTTGTTTTGGCAGCTGCTGCCCATATGCGCCGGCCCGGGCCTTCATGCTGGTGGTCTGGCATGGGATCCCTCCTCAGCAAAAGACGTCTGAGATATCAAAGGCCGTAGTTGTCTGGCCCTGCCTACTATGGTACTAGCCTACCATAAATTCTTGCATATAAGCCTAACAGAAAACTAAAAGAATGCTTGCTATCCTTCGAAAAAAGTTGGGGACCTGCCCTAGTAGAGGTTTTCTCCCTCACCTCATATATTCAATGCGGTTTCTGCTGTATTGGGCAAGCAGCATATAAATATCTGTCTTACGGCGAGGCAAGACTACCGTAAAACCTCGCTTATAAGTTCTTTTGCTATAAGTCAACTTTTTTCTCTCAAAAGTCCAATTCGACTTGTAAGTGAGGTTTTGAAAAAATAAAAACTTTTTAGGGGCCTGGAAATATTAATTCTCAATACTATAAAATATACCTTTTTTCGAGAATTATTTTCCCCTACAAGACCTGCTTGGGCCTCTACATGTAGGGGGTCATTGTGATAAGGGCATAATATCATAAATAACACTCAATTTTGTTGGGAAAAGGTGCTTCAGGGGTGGGGTTTAGCCACCCCCCCCCCCCCAAAAAAAAATCTCAAACTCCAATTCGACCTATAAGTAGGGTTTTCCAAAAGTTCAAGGTAATTTGCTATAGGTCGATTTTTTTCCCTCAAATTTCCAATTCGACCTATAAGTGAGGTCGACTTATAGGCGAGGTTTTACGGTACTACTATTTGTGGATGGATACCGCGCTAACTTGAGATAAGTCTGAGGTGTCATTGTACACTTGGACATTAAACAAATCAATCAATCAATCAATACAATCTAAGACCCCCTTGAATGACCCACACCTAATCAAACCTGTCAGTCCCTATATTCCCGTATTGCATATAAACACAGAGCTGCACGCTAAATCGACTGAGTCAGTGGTTACTGCACGAGAGTTGCCTGGCCCGTACTGCACGCTGGCAGTATTACAGAGATTATTAACAGGAAATTCACGGTAGTAATAGATGGCTAACCAAACTTCTAAACTCCCACTGGGTTGGCTTATCCCCTTAAGCTTTACTAGAGAGCAGCTATGTGTCAACAGTATTGAGTCATGAACTTACCTGTAGCTTCTTAAGCTTGCAGTGTAGATGCATGTAGGTTTTGGGTGGATTGTTGTCAATCACAGGCTTAGCTGAAAAGGAAAAGACAGAATTATGATAATTGATATGGTGTTACAGTGCAAGCCATTTTAAGGCACGCTTTTCAGTTCGTCCCATGTCCGGGATAAGGCAGTGCACAGTGGATTCATGATACAAGGTGCAGAAGTTCTAATCCCTCCAAAGCCATATGTTGTATCATTCAAAACTTGAATTGAAACAGAATAGCATTATCTAAAAGATTCTTAGGGGTACTCAGTGGTAGCGTGTTCACCTCGGATGTACTAGACAGTAAGACTGAGTGGGGACTGGGTTTCATCTGTATCCGGAGGGCGCGGCTTAGTAGGGGTCCCGGGGGTACTCGAATTTTTTTGATGGGTGTGCCTCAGTTGGAGGGATTTCAGTCAAAAGTGACCCTTTTCGCATAAATGTTGGTGAAAATTTAAAAAAGTGACCCTTGGCTAGAGGGATTTGGTGAAAACAGACCCTTGGCTAAAGGGATTTTGATGAAAAGTGACCCTTGGCTAAGAGGGATTTTGCTCAAAAACCACCCTTGCCAGCCCCAAAATATACCAAAGTCAAGTGACAAGTGCCCCTCTCGGGGTAGGGATAGGTCAGTCCACTCACATTATGCCAGTCTCAGTCTTTGCCAAATCCTGCCGGACAGTGGCAATGTCCGCCTAAAATGGCTCTCATCCGGCAGAATGACTGCTGTTCCAGGACCTGCTGCCCTTCACATTCTGGGCTTTCCAAAACTGAAAGAATTTTTCAAATATTCCAACTGAAGCTACAAGTTCTAGAGTGCACTCTAATATTCTAGGCAAATTAGAACAAGTTTTTGTTAGTATTTTCTTTTATAAATGCTATTCTATTCTCAAAATTATACAAAACTGTGATTTTGGTATCCGGTCCTGCAGAAACCTATCCGGTCCTGCAAAATTGGCTAGCTGCAAGACCGACTGTCCTGCATGCAGAAAAGCTTTTCGCAAAGACTGCAGTCTATGTACCAGTGTGGGATATGAAAAATAACCATTGCCTCAGCATCTTTCTACCTTCAATCAACTCATATATTCGATCTCCCCCACCCCCACACACACACAAAGTGACACACACACTTAGAACTACTTCTAGTCTAGGCAAGGACCCACAAGAACCCTTGAAAAGGGGTGCTCTCTCGGGAGTGCTCTCCAGCAGTTCAAGCAATTTTGGAGGAAAAGGGGTTGGCCCTAAGGCAGAATGACTGGAAAGACTCTACAATAACAATTCAACTAGAGTCTACCCTTTCTCAACATTTACACGCATTTATTTTTTGAGCCCCTGTGGTTTGCCTAAAAATTGCTAGAACTGCATGATTTTTTTTCTGACAGTGTTCAATGGCATATTGTCTCCGCATATCCCAATCAATTTGTATGTTCAAGTTCAAGTTCAAATGTGTTTATTTGGTCTAGACAGACCAAAGATATTTGTAGATATTTTCTGGGCATCACAACTTGAATGATATTTAACTCATTTTCTTATTTTCAATATGATTTGAGCAATATTGAAGGCAAAAATCGTATGCATTCTCGACGTCTTTGATGCACTTCTAGAGTTAGAATATCCACAAAATTCTTTCATTTTCTAAAGGGTTAGGTCATCCCCTACATCCAAATATCTCTTTTAAATTTTATCCGGAAAAATCCCTACTATTAAAGCCTCCCGATCCTCTCACGTCAGTCTAACCCCTTAGGCTTAGAGACCTGGTACCCATTCTAGGGGGGGGGCACGAAACGTTCCACGCGCTCTTGAGGGGGGTGGGGGGGCGTAAAAAAATTCGCCCCTCCGCACGAAATCTCACCACCCCCCCTGTAATTAATAAATGAACACTCCCTAAAGCTAAAGGAAGAGACAGATTTTCATGTTTAATATTGCTCCACTTCGTGTGATAAGGGGTCGTCCATAAATGATGTCACGCCCTAGGGGGGGAGGGGGGGTCAGAAATTTGTGACAAAACGTGACAAGGGGGGGAGGGGGGGTTGGCAAGTGCATGATGTCACGTTTCCAAAAAAAATTATTGTTTACATTTTTAATATGTAGGCTAATACAGCTAAATCAGTGTAACCTCAGACAGCTTATAAATTGAATACATGTACACCTTTTACACTAATGAAGTTTTCCAATCTGGTTTGTTGAGTTTTTCTCTATGGAAGGCAATAGAAGATGAAGTAAATATTACTATAAAAGCAGAAAAACAGAAATGCACCCATTTGGTACATGGGACAGACTACACCAGCTGTACACCTTGCTGCCTTGTTTATGATAATCATAACACAATGTATATTCCAAGATGGAAAGGCATAAGACCTCTAACAGATATACCATAAAACCTTGCATACCGTACCCTTGCAATAATGCGCCTTGGTGGATTTTGATATGGTAGGGGGGAGGGGGGGGGCTACTCCTGGGCACTGGTATTCAAGGTCCTGTTTTAGCGCTTAGGCCACCTTATTTTGAAAACTTGGATTATGGGCCTTTAGAAAGATTTTGAGCCCCTTTAATATACTCCCGATGCTTATACAAGACCAGCACTCTATTAAAAGCAGCTGCATGATTGCGATGGTATGGTATAGGTACGGTATGGGGAGACCCTTTACATCTCACCAGGGTGCTGCTTCTCCACAAAGTATGGACATCTACAATTCCATATTTTGTGAAGGAAATTAAAATAACAATGAAATCGGTTCGTATCACAAATGGTACTTAACAAATGTGGACCTATGCATTTGAATGTGGAGCTGCACAATCTACGGAATTTGATGAACAGAAACAATTTAGGCTGATTCCACAATTTGGGGACACCCGTAATTTGTGAAGAAGCAGTACCCTGGGGTCTGATTATGACAATTTTCCAAAAGGTGTTAATTCTTTCATAGAAGCAGTGGCTTGTACGCAAGTCAGACTCAGCTCTGATTTGATTCCCAAAAATGCCTATAAAGGGTCCGAGAATTTTTACACAGTAAAACTACACTACAGTACTAAACTCACCGAAATTAGATATCCTTTTTAGCTTATAGGTTTTTCCGTAAGGGGTACAGTTTATAATATTTGAGTTAGGCCACTTAAAATTGATTAAGAGCTTTGCGGATAGCGCCCGCACCTGTCTAAAAGGGCCGCATCAACCTTTTTTTTAGTCTTTCCAATAAAAAAACAGTCAAAATGGGCGCCCCTGCCCCCCCAAAAAGGAAAAAAAAAATTCAAATTTCCGCTTCCATCTAAGTGCAGGGGTGTCCAGATGCCTCACCCCCAAAATTGTATTTTTTATGATTTTTGGACTCTAAAATCGCAACAATTTCTGCTTGAAATGCTAATAGTACATGACCAATTTAGTACAATGTATTTTATAATGTATGACTGATGGATTTCATTTGAAAATATTCTATAGAAAAGTGAGTTTTCAACCATCATGACAACAAATGATATAAAACATTATGTTACTATGCAGCCCTTAAAGGGTTGATACTGCCTGACGTCTATTCTACACATGTAATTCTAAAAAATAACCCAAAAAATAAAAACTACCTCCCTCGTCAACTTAAATGAGAAAAAAAAGAAAAAGCAATGTCCCTCGTGGTCTTGAAAAACGTATTCAAAAAAAAAAAAAAGCCTCCCTCCCTCACCATATTTTTCCAAAAAGTGTCCGCAAAGCTGATAATCGACTTTAAGTGGCCTTAAGGCTTATATGCTAAAATATACGGAACTGGGTAGCCACCCTAGTAGCAAGCCCGCACGGAGCCAATTTGGTTTTAGCTCGGATTGGCTGTTTGAAGTTGGGCAAAACTAAGCTGGGTTTCATATTGGGCAGATGGTTGGGCTGAAGTGTGGCCCTGACCAGGCTGCCCGATTTGGGCTCAGACCGGTTTCAAAGCAGGCTGCCCGATTTGGGCTTAGATCGGTTTCAAAGCGGGATGCCCGAGATGGACTCAGATCAGTTTCAAAGCGGGCTACCCATTTTGGGTTCATGTTGGGCAGACACTGTGTTTGCTACTAGGGCAGTTAACAAAAAATGTTATTTTACGTCAAACTAACATTTTAAAACTTTATATAACATTATGCCATCGTAAGGAGCCTTAGAACCAGGGGCTTGATTATTCAAGTATAGGTGTATTTTAGTGATTTCCTCATGGTACCAACATATTGTTTTCATAAAAGATCAAAGCGGGATTGTTGGGGTGGGGGGGGGGGGTGGTAGCTGCTTGTGTGACGTCACGCCTAGAGGGGGGGTCAAGCAAAACGTGACAAAACGTGACATGGGGGGGGGGGGAGGGGGGGTAAAAAAAGGCCCAAAAAAGCGTGACATCATTTATGGACGGCCCCTAATGATATGATCCAAGATGGACAAACATGTCATCGAAGAACATCTCCCTCGCAAGTTGATGACATTGCTCTGATATTAATAATTAAAATTGGAAGCCTCCCTGGAAAAAAGTGAACCCCCCCCCCCCATACTACTCAGTCTACTTCCGACTCTAACAGCAAACTACTGTCGACTCTGACAGCAAATTTCTGTCAACTCGGACAGCAAACTGCTGCCGACTCTGACAGCAAACTTTTGTCAACTGGGAGAGCAAACTACTGCCGACTCTGACAGCAAACTACTGCCGACTCTGACAGCAAACTTCTGTCGACTCTGACAGCAAACTTCTGTCGACTCTGACAGCAAACTCCTGCCAACTCTGACCACAAACTACCGCCGACTCTGACCACAAACTACTGCTGAGTCTGACAGCAAACTACCGCCGACTCTGACCACAAACTGCTGCCGAGCCTGACAGCAAACTACCGCCGACTCTGACCACAAACTACTGCCGAGTCTGACAGCAAACTACCGCGGACTCTGACCACAAACTACTGCCGAGTCTGACAGCAAACTAGTGCCGACTCTGACCACAAATTACTGCCGACTCTGACTACAAACACTAATCAAAACAACATGGCATACATGACGTCACTGCTAGGTGACGTAGTAATGTTGCTTAGTGATGTAGGGATGTTGCTTGGTGACGTAGCGGCGTCGCTAAGACTGTGACGTCACTGGTGCTGTGACGTCACTGATTGTGTCACTCTCCAGACAGAGGTTTGGTCGAGTTGCATTGACTATGTATTTATGGATTTGAATGTGTTTGGAGAATGTGAAAATATACCCAATGTCCGCCATCTTGCTTCCCTCTCAAAGCTTTTACAGCATTATGCAGAAAATATTGGGATTAAAGTGAGCTTACCTGTAAGTGAACTTTGATTACTATTTTACCGAGGGCAACCTGTAGTGTTGCGGAGAGTACACGAGAAGGAAGAGCGCATGCGCGTGTGACGTCAGTATTCAGAGCGATAGAGAATGAAGAAGCTTAACAATTAATTAAGGAACACTTACTTAATAAAATATTCATTAGAGCTTACCTGCCCTACTTAATTAATTCGAGGCAACCTGTAGTCACCAAATAAACTACTCAACTAATGAGTACACCGCCCAAATTCTTAAATTTAGAATTTTAAAGGGTGAGGCGGGTAGGGCGTGTACTCTCCGCAACACTACAGGTTGCCCTCGGTAAAATAGTAATCAAAGTTCACTTACAGGTAAGCTCACTTTAATCCCAATATTTTACCTCGTGCTACCTTAAAGTGTTCCGGAAGCACACGAGAAGTTTAGAGCAACTTTAAGCTTCTTCATTCCTATCAATACAGATAGTCAAAATATTTGTTAAGTCCGGAACCATTTAATCCCTCCACTTTATTCCATAGAATAAGCTGTGAACCTCCCACAAAATTTTTACTTTCTGGACTTCCATAATAATAGTCTTTTTCTTTTTTATTTTCTTTTTTTCTTTTTTTACACAAAGTGAAACAACCACTTCTTTAACATACTTTCAACTTTATTTCTTTTGAGTCTTTAAACTATTCTTCATTTGTGCTAAGTAGACTCCCTTCAGCTGATAGCAACTTTATAACAGGGTAAACATTAACTGTTTTTCTTGGATTTTTAACCACAAATAATCCATTTTCTATATTTCATAATACACATATTATGAGCATTCCTAGTCTTAATTAATTTATTAAGACCCATTCTCTATAATTATAATAATTAATTAACATTTTACATTTTATCATGCTGTTCTCATAATGAACACATCTGTGGTCTTGAACACAATTTTAAGACCTAGTAACATGGTGACATAGTAATTATGTACCGACCCCCAGGATATTACAGCAAGTCGCTCTATTCCTGAGCCACTTGCTGTAATATCCCATGGGCCATGTCAGCACTATCGTGCTCCACCTCTTTGTTGTAGTGCCTCGCGAAGGACGCTGCGTTCCTCCACGAGGCACTACGCATTATCTTATTCAAGGGCACTCCCAGCACCCGAGCAGCAGATGTTGTTGCTCCCCGGGTGCTGTGGCCCTTGAATCTGGTGGTGTCGATCCCCGCCAGGTGAAGAATTTCCACCGTCCATCGAGAGATGGTGTCTCTCGATGGAGGGTGGAAAGGGGGGACCGTTGTCAGCAGGAGGGACCCCTCTGGGTTTGACCTGAAGTCCTTGGACTTTTTGAGATACACCTTTAAAGTGTTAACCACGCAGAGTCTCTTACAGGTATTGAACGGTACTAGTTTAAGAACATTTAATGGATCCCCCAATCTATTATGTTTAAGGAGCTCCTGAAATCTGAAGACGAAACCTGTGTCGTCGTCGCTGGTCATACCTTTTAGAACCATCTTAAGAATGGTTTGACCCCTTTGGCCTGATGTTAACAGCAGCATCATAACTAGCTTCTTAGTGAGCCGCTTAAAGTCAAGTTCCTTGTTAGGACCCCAGTCCTTAAAGAGGCGTAGGACCTCTTTGACATCCCAGAAGGTCTCATACCTTGGTGCTGGAGGTCGCATTTCATAGCCTGCCTTAACAAGAAAACACACTGTAGGATGCTTTCCGAAGTCGTGTCCGTCGTACTTATCCAATATCAGGCTCAGTGCGCAGCGCGCGGTGTTCAGGGCAGAGTAACCGCAGCCGCGGTTATGAAGTAGTCTAAGAAATTTCAGTGCCTGGGGTAGAGTAGGTTTTAAGACACTCACACCCTCTTCAATACAGTAGTTAGCCCACTTCCTAAGATAGGTTTTATATGTAGACTTAGATGAGTTACGCCATGCATTCATGATGAACCTAACAGTTTCCTCATCCACCCCTTTATCTAACAGTTTTTGGCCAATAAAGGGCAGATCATTCTTATCAACTTTATACAGTTCCCTATTCACTCCAGTAGACACGCGAGCAGTGGTGTCTTCTGCATGTGCTGTCGAGGTTTGCCATGTGCCTTCAGATTGCCCTGATGTGGGCGGAACCTGATTCTGCGTGTAGCTGCGCGTAGTAGACGGGTGTACCACCACTGTGTAGGCCAGTCGGGGACGATCAAGAGGATTCGACCCCCATCCTGCAGCGCCTTGCGTAGCACATGGCCCACGACGCTGAAAGGTGGAAAAGCATAAGAAAACATATTAGTCCAATTGAATGTGAAAGCATCAATTTTCCATGAGTCTGGCTCATAGTTCAGGGACACATATTTCTCAATTTTTCTGTTTATTCTTGAAGCAAACAGATCCACATCTGGCGTGCCGAAAACCTTGCAGATTTTTTGGAACCATTTTTGATTTAATTCCCATTCTAAGTCATCTGAGAAATTTCTGGACTTGTAGTCTGCTAAGACATTGTCCACCCCTGGTACATGTGCTATTGATAGCCAGTTACCTTTCTCTTCAGCCCAGTCCCATATCCATCTGGATATCTCATTACATGCGGGTGACTTTACTCCCCCCATGTTTTTGACATAGGCCAATGCAGTGGTATTGTCTGTCATAATCTGGATGTGTTTACTCTTCTGTCTGACCAGACTTTGAAGACCAAAAAGGATAGCTACTAATTCTTTTATATTAATATGCTCCTCCAATTCCTCTCCTATAAATCTGCCTCCGGCTGTTTTTGTGCCCTTGTGGGCACCCCAACCTTCACCTGAGGCATCAGTGAAAACCTCTAGAGTAGGGTCCCCCTTGTCTATGATTCTCTCCCCCGAGGGGAGATGGTCTATCCACCATTGAATGTCCACCTTGACTCTGTCAGACAGAGTCATTGTAGCATCAAAGTTACCTTTGTTTGCTTTAAGAGCCACATTTTTCTCTATTTCTAAGAGTTTGATATGGGCTGCCCCAAAGTCTAATGCTACTGCATAGGCAATCATTAGGCCTACAAGGCCTGCTATATCTCTGATGGAGACCTCCTCCAGCTCTAAGATTTCTCTAGCTACTCTATCAAACTTTTCCCTCTTCTCAGGGGTAGGCCTGACTACCATATCTACTGAGTCTAATTCAAACCCTAAGAAAGTCAGTTTTTGGGATGGTTCCAACACTGATTTCTTCTCATGTATGACAAAGCCTAGACTGTCTAAAGTAGTAGCTAGCAACTCTGCAGAGTGTCTACACTCTTCCTCGGTGTCTGCAATGATAAACGAGTCATCAATATAGAAGAAACACTCATGTCCTAGTTTTCTGAGGGATGCATAGATTGGAGTCAAGATTTTTGTAAAAAATCTTGGGGCACAGGCTAGACCATTTGGAACTGCTTCAAACTGATAAAGTCTGCCTTCCCATTGGAATCTCAACAGCTTTTTGTACTCTTGTTGGATTCCTACACTATAATAAGCATCTTTCAGGTCAACTGAGGCCATGAATGCTCCTGGTCTTAACATGAGCATAGCAGTGAACAATGAAGTCATTTTGAAATGTTCATATTCTACTTTCTTGTTTAACCTAGTTAAATCTAGTACAAGTCTAAATTGTCCATTTGGTTTAGGTCTAAGAAATACATTAGAGATGAACTCTCCCTCTTCATGCTCCACTTCTGTGATGACCCCTTTAACTAGTAACCCCTCTAGTTCACCTGTCATCGCAGTCTTTTCCTCAGCCTTTAAATCTAAAGGCCAAGGAATTCTGCTTTGATAGGGTTCTTCTAGAAAAGGGATGGTCACACCTGCCACTTGAGACAGGACCCATGGATCAGAGGTGTATTTAGTCCATTCATCTACAAATCTAGTTATGTTACCTGCTTGGAAATTACTCGCAGTATTGATAAAAGGAGCACCTACCTGCGCAATTACGCGCTCCTTTTGGAGAAACCCGGTTTCTTGCCTGCGTTAGGTGGGCCTGGTGCCCTCGGTCGGAACCCCTGGTTCTGGTTGTTATACGGGTAGCGTGGCCTCCAGCCCTGCTGTTGTCCATAGTTCTGGTTCTGGTACTGCTGATTCCAGAAAGGGTTAGGAGCTCTGAACTGAGGCCTATAACCCCCCTGCTGGCCACCTCTAGGACCATAGTGGAATCCTCCGAATGGTCCTCCCTGCTTAGGAGTATTGTTGTACTTCTGCTTTTTCTTATGTTGCTGAGTAGAGTGGTTATCAGCCTTCCTCTTCATAACCTTTTCAGACAGTTTCTTAGAGACTTCTGCTTTCCTAACGGCCTCAGCCACATTCTCCCCATATAAGTCCTTGGACTCCTTATTATCTCTCGCCTCGCGTATGACTATCTTAGCAAATTCTCCCTGTATGCATGGCTTTGCTATGGATTTTCTTCGCTCTATTAGTCCCAGCGAAGTGTGGATCAGGATTTCTAACCCATCCGTAAAGGCGTCTGACGTAGCGTCCAGATCTGGGTCTTTCTTCCCCTTTTTTAAGATCAACTCCGCTGTCGGTGTGAGCGCTGAAATAGCTGCCGCTATACCGTCTTGAAGTTTTTGTACATCTTTATCAGCCGTCTTAGCTTGCGGTGTCAACCCCGAGTAGATCTCATCGTTTGTACGCTGAGTCACCAATTTTGGAATGTTCTTAATCCGGGGGTGCTTTACTAGTAACGTATCATACCTCTTCTCATCGAAACTATCTATGAACAAGTTGTTGACCATTTTAGCGAAATGTACATTTGCTGATTTACCTACTGTAGGATCATGCTCACGTTGCTGCTGGTTTGCTTTAATTCGAGCGGCCATCGCTCCATCTGGGAGCGCCTCAGTTTCCTCTTTAGGTAACTCCTGTGTCTTGTCTGGCTGCTCCGCCACTATCTGTATCTCTTCCTCCTCTTCTCCTGAGGACTCGGACATTTCGTGAGTTTGATTGTGGCGGATATCCTCCTGCCGGGGTTCCTCCTGAAAGGATCCTGCCTGAGGTGGCATCTCCCAGCCTCCCATCGGCGCTACTTCGTCATCGTAGTTTTGCGCGTAGTTTCCATATACTCCCATATTATTATATCCTTGCATTGGATAACTCCCGTAGTTTGAATATAACGGGAAATGGTTCTGCGGCGGAAACATCTCAAACAATGGCTGTCTATGCGGCCGAGTCTCCTCGGGCCAAAGTTGTTTTTGTTTACCTTGCTCGTTTTCCAAGATGGCGGACGAGCGGGCTGGGGCGGACGCGGAGATACTCGTCTCTGATTGGCCGCTTCTCTTCTCGCGCCTTTCTGGAAGGTCGCGTGACTTAGATTCGATACCTGATTGGTCATTCGTTAAGCCGCTGGCCGTTTCCATGACAATCGATGGTTTCTTCGGCGCTCCATCTTTCACTTTTTTAGCGATAATCTTGGCTTTTTCTTTAAGTTCTTTAGCCTTCTTTGGAGTAAGTTTTAATGAACCACTGTCCGTCTTATCTCCCGCATCTATAGATGTATCTGGCGGCGTGCTAGCCTTGTCTGCCATATCTGAGTTTACAACTCCCGGTCAGACGACAAAATGGTGAGATTTCTGTCGGCGTTCTGCGAACAAAACAGAAAACTCTATTAGAATCACCATTAAGTATTTTGAAATCCCAAAAAGGGTATCAAAATGATCTATAACTTATTCGCTACAAACTTGTCGCGAACTTTAGTTTACTACATATTTTAATTATATCAAAAATATGTATTTAACTCGCTCGTACTTACCTACGTCTCAACGTTAAATTTACGTCTCCACGAACTGACGTCACACGCGCATGCGCTCTTCCTTCTCGTGTGCTTCCGGAACACTTTAAGGTAGCACGAGGTAAAATTGGTATTAATAGGCCCCCCTATCGATTTATTTTCGATCTCATATGAAGATTAGTGCAAGGTTTTCAAGATTGAAGACAGTATGAGAAGTTTTAAAACTTAAAGATCTGCGACTCTCTAGTAATCGGGCATCTCTAGTAATCGCCAAAGTAATGCTGCAAATCCCCCATGAATTTCGACCACTGCATAAAGTGATTGGCAAAGCCTAGACTGAAGCCACTTCGTGGCTTCAGTCTAGGCTTCGCCTAGGCTCACTTTAAAAAAAAAAGAAGTTAAAACTAAACTGGTTTAGCATAAAGACTTAGATCTAGGCCTAGTTCAGATAGATCTTCGTGGACCTCAGTGTATTTCTATTTGTCTTACCTGTGATGACTTTTCTCCTGTGGGTGTCGAATCGACTCTGGTCCCATCTTTGTTTTAGAAGCTTGTTGTTTGCCGGAGTGATGGGTTGGTAAGCGCGATGCATCATGAACAATTCAAATTACGCGGAAACCAATCCTAATTAATCAAATCATTATAAATAAAACAGAAAACTAAAACTGGGGAGGCCCCGACGACTGTCTCTTGTTGTCCCGCTTCACTATCTCACTAGGTTTCCATGACGATGATACATCTGTGACGTAGCCGTCGTCAAGGGGAAGCCACGTGACGTCACACGTGTTTCCTAGCAACATAATGGTTGTCCCCAGTAACTGCCAAGAGTTGTAGTTCAACTGGAAGGCGGAGCGGGTGAGTCCGGGGAAAGTTTACTTCCCAGGGATTTAATTTAATAATAATTTAATACTCTATCTCGATTATGCTATATGATTAGAATCTTTAAACATCCGGTGCTTTCGTTGGACTAGATCTACGCCGCTACGGAATTGTTGGAAATTAGACTCTACCCTGGTAGTTACGGTACGGAATTGTTGGAAATTAGACTCTAGGCCTAGTCAGACTCGGGGTCTGTAGACGTGTAGTTTAATAGTCTGTAGTAGATCTATGTAGGCCTTGTTGGATTGCTTCAAACTGTACATCGACAGTACCGAGGTACGCCTCGGTACTGTCGATGTAAGGTTTGAAGCAATCCAACAATGTAGGCCTAGGTCTTATAAACACTACCTAGGCCTAACACTTTATTACATTACATTACTTTTTTTTTGTTCCATAATAACACAGAGTAATCACGATAGTGATTCCCATGTCTTTGATAATAAAGAGGTGCGCGATATAACAACATGCCTGAGCGATATTAGCTCTATCATTCTATGGGAAGTAGCAAAGTTGCCTAGTTTCATGACATGATGGGAATTAGGCCTAGTATAGAAACTGCTATTTAAACGTTTTTGTTTATATCTAACTCATAACTTAAATATATGGACCAGAAACATAGAATACATTGAAATGATATGACATATAATGTGATGGGTTTGGATGGCTAAATTCGACACGGTGACATGGCCATCGACATGCGACATGATGATGAGGCTTAGTGACATGTGACATGAGGTTTGAAAAATCAGTGACAGGGGACATGATCAATTCTTTAAATCGACATGCGACATGGGGACCCCCCCATTTACACCCCTAATGTGGCCAACTAGGCATACTGAAAAGACAATTTGAAAAAAAAAAAAAAAAATTGCCTTTTAGGGGGGGGGGGGGTGCACGATATCTACCAAATGAGCGATATTACCCACATTTACCCTACTAAAATTTGAATTTTGGTTGTGAAAATGATAGGGGAGAGTGTAGATTAAGTATCATCTGTATCACTGCAGTCTATCAACAGTGCGAGTTCACTGTTCAGGAGAGGATCGGGAGAGTACACAGAGCTGCTTATAGAGGCTAGGGAGAGTGAGGTTAGTTGAGCCGCAATGTACGTTGAGCCACCCCCTGTTACTACAAATCTTACCAAAGTAATTTGTCTGGCACTAAATATAGAAGTCAATTTTTTTATTAGAATATGCCAAAAAAAATGTCAAGATGTCAATAGGGCCCAAAAATGAGATTTTTCTGTTTTTTCCACAGAAAAAGTAGATTTTGAAAAAAAAAGTTCTGTTGGATCACAACCTCTACTGTGCCACTGAAGTGAGAGCACACCTTAGGCTAAGTACTTATAGACTCTATTTCATAAAAAAAAAAGCTGCCCACTTGGCATAAAAAAATTACATTGCATTTTATAGTGATGGTGGCAAGTGAGGAAGCCTCAGTTGAGTCGGTGCCAACAACGTGAGTTGAGCCACGTAAGACATGGCTCAACTTACCCCAAGATGGCTCCACTTACCAAATTTGTTTTATTCTGTATTTCTCATCATTGTAGGCTTACTACTCCAATCCGTAGGTGCATATTTCTGTGACCTAATTATGAGATCTTTAGTCCTCTAAATTACATGCTATGCAAAATTAACTTGCTTAAATGACCGGCTCAACTTACCTCCTTGCGGTTCAACTTACCTCGACACACGGCTCAACTAACCTTGCTAGGAAGGTTAGTTGAGGCGGAATTCTTCAAAATGTTAACCCTTTAGGGCCGAGCATCGACTATAGTTGAGGCCATGGAGGGCCGAGCATCGACTATAGTCGATGCCATGGCTGGCCGAGCATCGACTATAGTCAGCATAACGCTATGGGATTTAGCATAGGCTCCGGCTTCAGGGAATAGTTCTGCAAAACATCTCAGCCCCATCACCAGCAAATACATTTTTTGGTCTGCCCTAAAGGGTTAATTGCCATTTTTGTGTACTTTATTTGTTAAGTTTATATCCAATAAAAAAGTAATACCCCAATATTTTATATTTTGTATATATAGGCCAATTAGTCAAAAGTGGCTCAACTAACCTCACTCTCCCCTATAGTCTATTAGCCTACACATTTTAGCCCGCGGGTAGAAAAAAAAAAGCCACCCTCGTCATATTTTTCAGTCCTGAGAAACCACTTTTTTTTTGAGTGGCTCTACCATACCTAGATTTTCAGGCTATGTAACCTTTTTTTGCCCTAGGTCTACAGGCTACAGTCTAGAGGCACGGCCATGACAAGACAGAATTTCACTTTCATTTCAGTTTCTTACCCCAAAGGAATAAGGAAGCATTCATTATTTCGCATTCATTACTTCGCGAAACTGCACCCCCCAAAATATATTATGGTTCAGCTCTGATTGGGGCTAGATGGAATCTTGTTTTTAGAGGGAAAATTTGACATGAAATTGTGCATTTCGGGCCAAAAATATATCAAAGATCAGATATTTATTAGTACCATTATCCGATATCCAGCCTCTAGGACCCAACTATGATTGGAACTAGAACTTGTTTAACAGAGAGAAAGGTTTTTGTGAAATTTTGAAATTCTAGAATTGAAATGGTAAATTGGTGCTTTTGGCACAAAATATAATAAAGCTCAGGTCTGTTGTATCTGTTCCCTATGTCCTCCTGTGTTAGAGGGGACCTTCATGATGGGGGCATGAAGGAGTAGAATAAGCCCTCCATAATACCAGTGGGCATACCAGAATCGTAAAAGGTGACAAAACTTGAGGGGTTACTTGGTTGGATTCTGTGATTGTCACTAACCAAGCTGTATTGGCGGCCGCTGCCCATATGCGCTGCCTGGGCCTTCATGCTTGTGGCATAACATACTTCAATGTAACATTACATTTCAGGATAGGACCATGAGGTAGTATGGCCCGGCGTTCTCTGTCAGCAGACCACATAAGTGTAAGAGCGTTATTGGACACATCCTCTGCCGACCTGCTGCCCTCACACCACATGGAGTCCAGCACCAGACAACCTGCAGATGGCGCCCAAGCTCCTCCAGGCACCTCCTCCTCCAGTGCCTCTACCTCCTCCCCCAGTGCTTCCAGCTCCTCCTCCAGCTACACCATCTACAGCATCTACAGCGGTCCTGGAGCGACAGACCAGCCACAGACCTCCATCAGAGACAGGATGCTCACAGGTACAAGTACAGGTTTAATCTGATTCATTAACAAGGACGGTAACTCCAAATAACATCCTTGTTTGTCACCACAAAAGCATGAGAAATATTCTCATCGAACTAAATTCATGTTTGAGTAATTAGAAAATAGACAACCTATGCAAGTTGTGAATCTGCATGTTTTCTCTATCCCATCACATCTGCTGCACTGTAAGCGTTAATATAAAATATGCCCACAATTGTCCATTATTAACATGCTTTTCATTTGCAAAAAAAAACCATAAAAAAACTCAATTTTAGTGATGTGTGCGGTGATGAAAAATAAAAACACGGATATCATTTGGAGTGGCCTCACATTTATCTTAACAATGCACCATTGTTATGTTCCCTGGCATTACATTGGTGCATCATGAAGACTTTGTCATTCATACTTATACATGTGTATTTTCATTCTCACTGACAGTTCTCCACATCAAGAAGATCATTAGGCGTCTCACCCTTGTGGTGTCGGTCATCTTCCTGCTGATCGGCCTTACATGCCTGGTGACGGCCGGATTAACCCTTGTCATCCCACAACACACAGACAGCGCAGTTACCCAGCAGATGGTTAACACTCTCTTCACTATGCTCAACATTGCAGGTGTGCTCTGCATAGTGCAGGGGGTGGCATGGAGCTCTCAGGGCAAGTACAACCCCAGACTGGACCCTGACAACGTGCAGCAGTACCCAATATGGTCAAGGACACCTTTTGGGATGAGGAATAGAGTTCCTGGCAACACTCAGCAAGGGGCTGGACAAACAGGCACAACTTCTTTATGATCTTCCGAAATCATTTTTTTAAATTATAGAAATATTCATGTATTCTAGCAGATTCTGTCAGATTTGTATCCCACATTATTATGCATGGTTTTAAGTCAATATTTTGCAGGCTTTGTATATTATGTGTATTAGATGAATGCAAATAAAAATAATTTTGATATTTGTCCTTTGAGTTGATTCAGTTATGAATAGTTGGAAGAGGTCAATTTACCATGTAATTGCAAATTCTCCCTCCAGATAACTCTTGGCTGTTTCTTGCTATTTTGTACAGCTCTATGGCAGTTTCCCATATTTCCATCACGTGTGGATACAACCATGTTAAATTATTTAAAGCACAGGGACTCTATGGCATACAGTGTGACTGTATGCCATGGCCGGTGACATCCCTCAGGTGACAATCAAACCAATCCAACCTGGTTCCAGGGTGTTTCATCCAATCAGTGAGGTGCCAAATACCTCCTCCAGGGCATACCATCTAACATAGATAGGGCTGTGTCTCACGACCTTGGGTCAATGTTTTTGTCTCTGACCAGGTGCCGTCTCTGACCAGGTGTCAGAAAAACATGTTTTAAAAAGAATCATACTCATATATATAAGGATTTGTAAAAACGTTATGGCGGTTGTTATATAATTGTAATCATGATTATATTTAGCCTCCTGCTGTTGGTATTTTGACCTTATCAGGCCAAGCCGGTCAGGGATGGCACCTGGTCAGAGACGGCACCTGATCAGAGACGGCACCCGGTCAGAGACAAAAACATTGGCCCAAGGTCGTGAGACACAGCCACAGGATTCATAGATGGTACCTTATCCCTCCTCCAAGGTGTCTCTAATAACCTTTTGTCAGCCTAATCACCACTCCAGGGTCCTCTATTCAATTTATGATTATATTTGATCCGTACATCAGTATTTCCCATATGCACTGTACATGCTGCAATGTTTCCTCCAGGGTCTCATACAATTCCTCATGAATCCCATTTCACCCACATGGTCTCTAATCCTTCTTCCAATGTGCCTGCTACCTACCTATTCAAATGTAGTTTACCATAACACGTGCTCAATTGTGATAGTCCACCTGAAAGACCCAAATCACAATTTCAGATAGTAGATAAGCTATACATGTATAAGCTTAAGTGCACAGAACTGCCAATAACCAGCTTTCCAAATCCATTTTCTCAGCCTCAAACTAAGTCAGAAATAAAATCGAAAATGATTCGGAATACCTAAAACATAGTGAAACAGATCCCATGAGAATTAAAATCTTTGGCTTATTTTTCCTTTATCCTGTCCCTACCGTAAGGTTTCGCATATAAGCCGCACCCTCTATATACCCGCTGAGCACTGTCTTGAGGAATAGGAGAAAAAAAAAGAAGAGATATGCATGGTATCTGTGGGAAAGTAAAGGTGTCTAGAAAGGTATCTCTATGATAAGAGTGATACTATCGCTAACAATATACCAACTCAATCCACGGATATGAGGTATGGTGTGCCATTGGATTCGACATTAGGCCCACTCCTGTTTTTGATGTATGCATATTAATGATGTAAACAAAATATGCACATACACTAGAAGTATTATAAGGGTGGGAATATAGATCTCACCATGCAACCCAGAGGCAAATGCCATGAAAATGAAAGATATAGTCAGTCCTACGATATCATGGACTTATTTACGATAGGCTATGGCATAGGTACATGCACACCTCATGAAACAATAGGGCATATGACTTTACTATAGATTTCTACTAGCTTCCCCAATTCTCAGAAGGCCCTTTGTGGTCTTATATAAATGTTGAGTACTTCCTCTAAATTTCCATATAGGGTGATGCACTGCTCCAAACCGGATTAAAGAGATAACCTATAAAGGAACCAGAACAGCGTTGAGGCCAAAAAAAAAAGTGTGTTTCAGGCAACATGGTCCAAAAATTTAGGGTAGATAGGTCGGATTTTTTTTTTTTTTTCTTTTTAATGTTGGAGGTACCTTGAATGAGTCGCGGACTGCCATATCGACTCGCGGGTCATCAAGACGACTCACCGATTCTTACTATAACTAGGAATATCATGTAATTATTGGACATTCTTGTTAATAAGCAATTTCCTGAGGCTGGACAGTTAATTAGGCATGTGATTTGTTCTTCCTGACCAAAAAATTGCTAAAATTTCCGAAAAATATGAATATTTTGCAAAAAAAAAATTCTCCAAAATCGGAAAAAAATGCTAGGGTCGGCTCTTTTTTGAAACTAGGGTCGGGTTGCCTGAAACACACCTTTTATTTTTTTTGGCCTGAGTAGTAGAGTTTATATTTAGACAGGGTGTAGCAGCATGCAGGCGGTATCCATGTCACCTATATTGGCGGTGTGGTGGTGTACACCCTGTGACATTCACGTCCATGCATAATGTGTGGTGAGGAGCATCAAATGACCTGACTCGGAGCACCACGGATCACACTAACGCTGCACTCTGCGACCTGACGAGGTGGTGGGTTGCCATTATCACACAGTGTAGTGGACCACTCAGGGGCCAGGTGAAGTGTGAGGTACTTCTGTGGATCCACTCTGTCTACCTGTCTACCAGATCAATATAACACCTTTTTAGTGATTTAGGCCATCTACACAGGTAGGTCGTATTTCTTATTACCATTGTCCCATATACTGTTGGCTATACCGTCTTGTAGCCCTATGTAATATACACTCTCTTACCTTTACATGTCAAGGGAGGTAAGGCCAGGCAGGAATATTACTTTATTTGCTCCAGGTTGACATCTATTTTGTGGAAGTCTATTGTCGCTCTAATCAGGAGAAGTGACGATTGTGTTGTGATTGGTCACTCTTGTTATTGTATTAAACCTATGCTGATGGTAGGGTTATGGGCCGAGCTACATGTTTATTTTTGAGATTCAGATTGCTATGCTCTTTATAGATGCATGGGTACATCCAACCCCCACTACCTGTCTGGCCGGGTTTTCTGGTTATGGGATTGTCTTAGCACTCCGTTAATATATTATAACAGTCAGATGGGTTGTATCCAATAATACATAACCCCACTCGAGATAGTCCCACCAGAACTAATATCTGTAGAGCCGCCTGATCACCGTTCAACTTAATGTGCGCGACCATTGCATGCTTGATCTGGTACCAGCGAGATAAGGAGTGATAACATACTTTCACAATGGGGACCAGTTGTTACATAAAACACCCTAAGAATTCTGCAATAAATGCAGGGCATTATCTCATTGGTTGATAATTAATTTCGCTGCACACCTATACTACCTGTACTAATACATGTATACTACTATACTTAATATGTATAAGCACCTTGACGCTGGAAGGGAACAAAGTTCAATTGTCATTGTTTTAGTTGTAACACCCACTTATCTAGGGCATAAGGACATCGTAAATGTCCAACCATTAGGGTCTAGACACCTATTGTATTATAGATAGCGGTTTTTTGTCCCCACCCTTCCCCTCCTCCATCCTTCCAGACCTCAGGAAATAATAGGATGGCACCGATGGAAACTAATTAAACTATGCTATAGTATGATTATTAGCCTTTGGATCCCACTGTTAAGTAGGCTATATGGAGACATACCTATATTTACCATTAAACTTCCTGTCCATTATACAGGCCCTTCTTATGTTTATTTTAGAGCCAAGTCATTTATCAGGCCTATTATATTATGGGCTCTTGGATATTCTCACATCAAACTTTTTAGCTACACTCTAAGAACAGTGTGTTGTGGGAACATGCTTAAAGAGTAACACACACAAATTTGCAACACACTTTGAGATTTTACACACTTATGAATTGTAACACACTTTTTGTCAACTCACTTACCTGCTTACACACTTGTGGTCAGAGAGGTGTGTATCATATACAAAAGGGGGCAGCAGCAGTAAAGGTCTATCATGCACCTATGCTACATTCTTACAGCCATATAGTAGCTGTCGGAGTGGCTCAGTGGGCAAGTCTTTGGACTGAGAACTTAAAGATCCCCGGCTCGATTCCCAATGGGACTGACTGTCAAATGATAATATCTATTTTCTAAGAAGGACCATAATATTTTAGCCCCCCCCTCCCTCAAGAAGGGTCAAATTGCTTTCCCCCTCAGGAGGGGTTGAACTGTTTTACAACCCCCTCCCCAACCAATCCCCTCTACTACAGTGAAAGATATAACACCTATTTAATAGGGGTTAATTTGCAATGAGATACATATAAAAACTGTATTATTTGAATCTCATTGAATGAGCAAACTCACTCAGTCCATGTTGGAAATAGATGGGAAGTTTTTTTCTCTTCAACTATACACACATGTTCTTTGCATAAACTAAACAACCATCCCATGTAAGACCTTATTAGAGGTTCTGCAAGGCTGTAAAGGCAGGGCGTATTAATAGCTGACTAACTATAGATATTAAGCCCTGCAAATTATGTTATTATTAGTCAGTGCATTGGCATCCCTCAATAAGGGCTGTCTTTGTGTTGTCTAAGAACCACTTCATGTCATAACATATTGATACCCAAGGGTAAGTTATATAGCTTACTGGTAACTGGTAAGAAGTTGTGTGATCTTTGAGAATACTTTGTGTCTCCTCACTGTTGTGTGTTCTGGGGCCTATTTGAGGGGGGAATACACCATGATTGTACAAGGAGATTTGGTGGCCTAGTGATAGGGGGGGGTGATAAATCTACTTTTCTTCGGGGACAGGCTCAAACTATGCATTAGGGTCCAAAAACACGGGAAATCACAAAAATATTTTTTTCGGACCCCCCTGACCCCCCCGTACATAGGGTCCGAAGATCGGCCAAATAGTGAGAAAACAGCCAAAATTCAGGCTTTCAGATTCCTTCTAAAATCAAATCATGACTTCATGAAAATGGTCAGAAACCTTCATATGGGACCCAAAGAGACCATTTAAAGTCATATTGTTGTGATTATAGAGGTGTTTCCCGCTCTGGGGAGGTGGTTCGTCCTCGGTAAAATACCGATAAATCAGCTATTTTGAAGGCATTTGCTCCCTTACAATCACATCCCTATACTGCCATAAAAGATCCTCAGGACACCTAATCAGGCAGATTAAACCCTTCTGGTGGGTCCCCTCTTTCTGTTAACTCCCCTCTATGACCCCCCTCCCCCCTCCCAGCATGCACCAATAGCCATCAGATAACTCTCCCCCCTTCGCCTCTATATTACCCTATACTGAAATAATGTATTAACATAAGACCTGTCTGATAGTTTGAACCTTTCTTGAGGGCTCCCTGTTCCTGTTAACCACCCTCTATGACACCCCTCCACCCCATCCCCACCCTCACCCCAAACTAATAGCCATGAAATATCCCCCCCCCCCTCGGCTCCATATTACTCAGTACAACCATCAGCCCAACCCTCCCTCCATGTGGCACAATGCACAGCATTGCCTCTCATGGTAGGTATCATGCCTCGGACAGTGGTGTGGTTAAAAGAGGGCCCCCCCAAAAAAAAGGAAAAAAAAAAAAGAGTGAGCTGGGACCTTGAGATCACCCTGGTAGGTGTATCTACTACAGCTGGTAGAGGGATACTGTACTTCAAGTCAACTTTGGGTTCAATATTTGGTTTAATATCAAGATATGTATTCATCTGTCCTCAAAGTTTGATATTAGGTTCTACCAACTTACCCTTTACCCCATGTAGGGGATGGCATAGGTCTACCAAGCACCATGCCTATGTTATATTTTCATATATCTGCATATTATAGCAGCACCCTCAGATGTTGCATGTTGCACGTCTTTGACAAAATCTGATCTTTAGCATTGCAAATGAGGTATCAGGGTTACCTACCCCTCCCCATGATATAATTGCAGGGTTTATTATTGGCTCCAATAACATTTAGGCTTCAGAGTATTTACTTAACACCTCAGAGAATTGAATTAAATAATTATCTCTTGTCTTACGTCTAGGATACTAACCATGCAAGGTGTAGACTAAGAGATATGGATACCAGTCCTCATTTGGAGTCATTTGCAGGCTCCCCCCCCCCATCACCCCTCTACCATCCATCATTCTATGCATTTAACCATTTGGTTAAGGAGGAGGTTTTTATTTATTGTAGTATCAGGTTATTAGTGATGTTTATATTAGCTATAACTATTATAGAATTACTATGTATAATAAGTGTAACAACATGAAGCCGTCATCTTGACTATGAATACACATGCTGTGATCATTGGTAGGGTAACTGAAAATGAATATAGAGACCTTTGATAAGGGTATTATCTATCTGATCTAAACTCATTTTAATATGTTGACAATTCAAATATATTGAAGCAAAGGCCCTCCAAAATTTGGGTTATATTCATGTAATCACAAGAATATAACCTGTAATAGTCTCTTTGGGTCCCTTATCAGTTTTCTGTTGAGGTGGTAAAGCCATTCATGCATGTGTGATGAATAAATTATAAGAGGTCTGATGGTTGGAGTTCTTAGATGGACTGAGGTAGCCCTCCTCTTATGTCTGTATAGGGTAAGGGAGGAGGTCTGGGCCCCTTCCATATCCCCCACCCCTCTTTTAAACACACCACTGTCTAACCCCCAAGACAGGCTAAGGTGTCTATGAATGACTATTGATGTCCAAAGATCCTGACATTCTGAGTACAGTGTAATATAGAGGCGAGGGCGGAGGGGGGAAGGGAGTTATCTGATGGCTATTGGTGCATGTTATGGGGGGGGGGGGGATATGGGGATATTGGTGCATGTTATGGGGGGGGGGGGGTTAGGGGTCATAGGGGGTAGTTAACAGAAACAGGGGGCCCTCCAGAATGGTTTATGATGATGTTTTATGGCAGTATAGGGACCTGATTGTATAGGAGCAAATGCCTTCAAAAAAGCTGATTTATCGGTATTTTACCATGGACGCACCCCCTCCCCAGAGGGGGAACACCCCTATAATCACAACAATATGACTTTAAATGCTCTCTTTGGGTCCCAAATGAAGGTTTCTGACCATTTTCATGAAGGCATGGTGAGGTTTGAGTAGGAATCTGAAAGCCTGAATTTGGGCTGTTTTCTCACTATTTGGCCGATCTTCGGACCCCATGTACGGGGGGGTCACAGGGGTCCGAAAAAAATATTTTTGTGATTTCCCGAGTTTTGGGTCCCAAATGCATAGTTTGAGCCTGTCCCTGAAACCGTACGACAAAATTAGCCATTTAACACCCCCCCCTCTGAGTAGTGAGCAAGTCGCTGGACAAGTGTGTGAGAGGTCCTGGGTTCGATCCCCAGAGAAGACCTGGCACCAAATCTTCCCAAGTGAAACAAGTTGTCCTGACAGGAGTCGCGTCTGTAAGTGTCGGTAGACAGACTGCAGTGAACCTTCAGTGTCCTGGTCTCCCATGAGACTTGCACCGATCCGCTTCAACCCGTAGAAGCATAATACACTTGCGACTGGTAAAGAGATAGCAGATATCAGTGTTGACGAAGGTGGTCCTAGCCGGGAGGGGAAAAGGCTACAATGGACCACTGGAGACTCTGAGAAAAGGTTGTGAGAGCAGCCATCCCACGCTATCTGACGGTGGTACGGTCATGGCACATTGCGCTACAGTGACCAGTTGGTTATCAGGTGTGTCAATTTCGCCAGGGTCAGGAGCTAGGATGTGTTCACAGTGGTTGACTATGATTTGTTCACTGTCAATACAAACTCAGTTTTGATATAATACTTCTATTCCCACTTTTCTGTATATTATGAGCAGTTCAATAAACACTTTTCCTAGATATATAAGAAGCCTTTAAAAGTGATACGCACAGTATGAACATGAATAGCCCTGACAGGAAATTGAATAAATCTTTACTAATTTAACTCTTAACCCATATAGAAAGTAATCATGCTAAATATTGAAAAAACAATAATTGTCAAGGGATTCGAACCTGCATGGATAGGACTTATGTGCCAGCACCTAAACCACTCAGCCACGGCACCTGCACATACTCTGTGAGGTGTAGAATAGCTATTTTAACTCCCACCTCCTCAATACCATGGCTTTGTACACCAACACACTTTTTAGATTCAACACACTTTTGCCAAAAGTGTGTAGTATGTTACCCCAAAAAAGTGTGTTAAAAGTGGCTTCAGAAAATTGTGTTGAAAAGTGTGTAAACGTAACACACTGTTTTTAGAGTGTACCCCCGCCAAATAAGCTTTATTAATTTTGACCCCTCCTTTCCCCCGCCATGAAATGCTAATTTTGAGAAATTGCCTTACACCTTACGTACTGTTCCCCTCTTCCTCTCTTCTATCCACATAAACTTCCCAGCTGGTAATAAATGACCTATTACAGTTGTATACTGAAAACAGAAGCAAGTTATGTACGAGGACTCCTTTACCTATTCTAAATGTAAATACCACTTCCTTTAGTAAATTACTTCCTATAACATGCATGCATCACTAGCGTGTTGACTGCATTCTTATATATGCTCATAATGCATGGGGAACCCCCATAAAAACAGGAACTGTCGTTTTTACTGTAATCCATAAGTACACATTCACTTCCTTCGTGTCAGGTTTCTGTCCTTGAGGAAAGAGAAACTCAAAGATGATTTCAAAACATCCGTATCCGCCAAGTATGACCCAGCTATAGACACGGTTTCCTGTTATCTATAACTTGATATAACATCCCCACTGCATCAACTTCCCTACATCTGTTAAGTCGTTTCGTCCAGGCCCAGGGGCCGTCTTAGTATCAACTCCCAGGCATTATTTAAGACCATCACCTCTCTCTGTATTGGTTTTATAGGTAACATCACCCAACATGTCGGTGCGCCTAAATCGTATGTTTCATGCAGAGACAAAGCCGTCATCTTGCAATTAGCAACCAATTTGTTATTTCATTGCCCATGTAGACTTTGAGGGCAAATTTTACTTTAATATGCGATACATATATAGATTTGTCCTGGAAGTCTCATTTTTTTTTGGTGTAGCCTAGGAAACGATATAGCTCTACAGAAGTGACCACATAGAAGACCACATCGTTACTGTACTCTAACGCTGTTTATCATAATCAATAATTACTATAAAGTTCTGAATAGAAAATAACGCGAATGCATGAAATTGTAGGTATACAGGGCCCCAACAGCAGCGTCCACTATGGTGAACGTTATCGGTATCGTGGTGATCCTCATTTTCTATGCGGCCATTGTGGTGGTGGGAATAATAGCCGCAAGAAAGTTTAAGCCTGCTGCAGGGTCTACAGATTTGGATGTGTCCATGGTGGCCGGACGCAACCTGGGGGTCGTCGTAGGATGCTTCACTATGGCAGGTCAGTGTGGTTATCATACTATGTTTCTTATCTCATGATTACTCATTGCACGAAGATTTGAATTTAAGCATTTCATAAAATCGCCTAAAAAGTCTGAAAATTACAGATGTGGGACTTGGTCATAATATAATGTAAGAAACGATTTGTAGATACATGTATAAAATTCTTCAGATATAAGTGCCCTGTCAAATTTCATTTTTCTATTCTTTTTCTAATAATATGGTAGCCACATATGTGGGTGGAGGATTTATCAACGGGACAGCTGAGGGTACAGCAAAAAGTGGACTTGCATGGACGTTAACACCGTTTGGTGTGTGTATAGGCACAACTATAGGTAAACCATTTACAATCTTTTTCACCCCTTTAATGCTGTAGCCTAACTCAACTTGTTTTATCGCCCAGATTACCAACAAAATTAAACCCTTATAATGAAGACTTGTAACCCAAAGGAGAATTCAAATAGTTATCCTTAGCCTTTTCTGCATCTGATGTCAATCTCCCCTGTACAGCTGGGTTGCTGTATGCACCCGTCATGCGGCGGAGACGTTATGTCACCATGCTGGACCCCCTGCAGGAGCGCTACGGTGACGTCATGACAGGGCTCCTTTTTCTGGGTGCAACATTTGGTGACTTGCTGTGGGCTGCATCTATCCTAGCTGCTCTCGGTGAGTGTAATCATCTAATAGAGGGCCGCGGGCAACTTTAACTCTTCCTTTACCAATCGCGCCTTTAGGCGAATTTACCCTCCTTTACCAATCGCGCCTTTAGGCACATTTTTGGCCGATTTTTGGCGATTTTTGACCTTTTATGTTTTGCTGAAAAGTTGGAGGAATCCTATGATTTTTTGTTACAGTGATCTATGGAATATTGGCTCTGCATATTTGAATCTGCATGTGCTTGGAGCTATTATCGTAGAAATGCTGAGCATCTCAACTTAGACGAGATTCAACTTATTTTAATGTGACTTAAGGCTGTGTCTCACGACCTTGAGCCAATGTTTTTGTCTCTGACCGGGTGCCGTCTCTGACCGGGTGCCGTCTCTGACCAGGTGCCGTCTCTGACCGGCTTGGATTGATAAGGTCAAAATACCAACAGCAGGAGGCTAATTATAATTATGATTATAATTATATAACAACCACCATAACGTTTTTACAAATCCTTATATACATAGGTATAATTCTTTTTAAAACACCTTTTTCTGACACCTGGTCAGAGACGGCAACTGGTCAGAGACGGCACCTGGTCAGAGACGGCACCCGGTCAGAGACAAAAACATTGGCTCAAGGTCGTGAGACACAGCCTTAAGCAATATTTGAAGCAGAAATCATGAAAAATGTCAAATCATATTGGTTTCTGGGGTGAAAAATGGTTTTGTCCAGTTTTTCATGCTGAAAAAAATATTTTAGTCTATTTTGATTTATAATTCCTAAAATATCATTACCATGGCAATATATAGACTTGAATAAGCTATATTAAGCTAAATTAATGAGGCTATATCTCCCGAATCGGCATTAGTAGGGGGATTTGACTATCTGACTTTCTGGTGATTCAATACTTTTCATTTTGTCATAGATCTAATTCTAAATTGAATATTCATGAAATTCTTTCAGTTTCTAAAAGCTTAAATCATCCCTTACATTCGAATATACCATCTGAATTTGATCTAAAAAAAACTCTGGTTTTGGGAAAGGTGTCTTTATGGGGTGTTTGGTCAAGGAAGAGTTAAGGCATGAAGTCTCCGATAGCTACCAATTGATATAAAGGCACACTTCATTTTACCTGTCATAAGTGGTCAGTATGGTCTCCATTATCTGATTCAACTAGGGACATTGTCAGATACATGTATCATATATATAAGGACCAAGCATAGGGATTGACCTCTTTTGAATATTGTGCACTATAAACCCGCTTTACTTTAATAAAGTTCTAAATACTAGATCTTGAAGCTTTTCAGTGTCATCGGATAAAGGCAATGCAAATCAAATTGGGGACTATTTTTTCAGGTACAAGTCTTTCTGTGATCCTGCAGATTCCAGTGTCCGTGGGCATCATTGTGTCCACTGTGGTGGGCGTGGCCTACACCATATTTGGGCACATGGTGGCTGTGGCCTACACTGACATCCTGCAGCTCTTCTTCATGGTTCTGGGCCTGGTGAGTTTCTGTATGAAAATACAGGAAAATGATGCCAAAATTGAACAATAAACAGGGAACCTAAAATATAGCATTCATAACTGTGTTTTGATTTTGGCCTAATGATTGGTCGATGCTGAAAGGACCACGGTTCTTAAGGACATGTGATCATGTTACAAAGCCCAATAATCTGTTACAATGATCATAGGAAGAAACTGGAATTTTTTTTTGCTAAAAGAGGTATAAATAACTAAGACTACCTGACAGGACGTATGATGCAATCATATTTATATAATATTATAACTATAATTATTATATGAATAAATATAGAGACTCATCAGTAGTCCATATATTTAGGTGAGATGCTTTCAGAGCACTACATCTGATAAAACTCTGCCATTATTTTGCAACATAGATATTAAATGAGCTACATCTATCTTTAATTCTCCTTCTCTAGGTGTTGGCCCTGCCCTTTGCCTTCACCCACCCAGCTGTCAGCGATATTGGTAAGACGTCCAGTAAGTGGCTAGGTTCTATTCCTGAGGCCAGTATTTCACCATGGATCGACTTTGCGATTATTCAGGTCAGTAGACGACTATACTCAATGAATATTGAATGTCAATTCATGCCAAATTTGCATTACTATGGTATGTGTTTTGGGTCTACTTATTATTACTTTAGTTTGGCTTCCAGACATACCTATAGCTTTGCTACGGTCTATCTTTAAGGCTTCCTTATTTATTTGCCAATTTGGGCTTTGTTCCAGTCCTACATATAAATCTGGTCCATGGTTCAGGCCTACTTACCAATACTCTGGTCCATGTTTCATGCATACTTCTTACCTCGTCTTACATTTCAGGTGTGTGGTTCCATCCCCTGGCAGACCTACTTTCAGCGTGTGCTTTCAGCAAGGACTGTGGCCCAAGCACGTGCAACGTCCATTGTGGGCGCATTCGCTGCCTTAGTTCTTGGTGTCCCTCCAGTTCTCATTGGTGCAATTGGTGTTTCCACAGGTAAGTATCACTTATATAGATCTGCGTACACACACCCCCTCCCCCCAATTGGTAATGGGAGAGGGGTCTTTTATGTGAACTGCTTTAAAGCTGCATGGTATGCAATGCTGACAAAGGTAAATGGGCTTCTTAGTTGTGTTTCATGAGATAACATCTCTATTTCATTATAATTGCATACATGTTCTTCTTTCTGGCAGAGGGTGTAATAATATGAGTTATTACATGGTCTAGGCAAGTGCTACTCACCTGTACAATTTGTGCCTCTAGATGGGTAAAAATCGACACGGGCGACACGGCGACACGGCCCTTTTGGGCCCTTTTAAAAATCGACGGACACAGGAAAATCGGGGGCAAAAATCGACCCCCAGTGGGTTTTCTCTTTCTTCTTATATAGCTAAAAATCGACACAATGTCACTGCCCTACTGCTAAAATTCGACCCGGCGACACGGTCAAAATTGTGGGTACCCATGTAGAGGCACCAATTTCCACTCGAAATGACTGTATGCCCTATTGGTATCCCAAATGTCAGTATAAGATCCTTTCTACATACTATTGGCTTGTTACAGACTGGACGCCACAGATCTTGCTGTATGTTCTCTTTTTATTGTCGTCTTGTTACAAACTGAAACGCCAAAGATCTGGTTGTAAGCCCTATTGGTACCCCAGACGTCAGTATGAGATCCTCTATACATAATCACCACTATCATCATATTCGTTACAGACTGGAATGCTACAGATCTGGGTGTAAGCCCTATTGGTACCCCAGATGTCAGTAAGATCTTGCCGCTAGTTCTACAGCACCTCACCCCACAGCCTGTGGCCATCATCGGTAAGCTTTGGTACAATATCTGTTATGTCAAAACAAGAGATGTTATGATCTTATGTGAGTTTCTTCACTCTCACCACTAAGATGCCACTAGCTATTTGACTAGAACAGGACTAGAAAACTACCGGTACATGTTAAACTACATGCTGAGGATCCAACGTCAATGCCACTTGCAATAAACACAGAGTATCATCACACCCTGCCCCACCCTTGAGATATGTGCATGAGGGTCAACACGTGAAGTGATCGTTAGTTTTGAATGGTTCTGATAAAACGCTGTCCATTCCTGGGTGTGGGTGTTGCAGATTGCCCATAGAGGGAGTCCCTGTCCTGAAATATGTAGACAACACTAAACTACCTCCCAACACTAAACTACTACCCTATAGCACATCTGGCAAGGGGTATAAAGGGCTGCCTAGGGAAATGCATTGTGTTGTAATTATAGACACCTCCTATAATTAGGTATTCCGAGTGGTTAGTGACTGAATGGTCTATCCAGATCTGAAGAAAAGAAAATCCCAGTGAAAAAAACATTTTAACAGACTTCTTAGCCAGAGGAGGTAAACAGCGCGAGGACATGGTGTGAGGAACCTGTGAACTAAAGTTGGTCTTGTGGAGCAAAATATTTTCGTTTCAATATCATGTATCTTTCACCACACTGCAATAATACCACATCAACTAGTCTATAGAGAGACATTTAGTTAACTATCCTCTATGTCTCTGATGCACTTTGAACAGATATACACGCAAGGATATACAAGAATCTCATTTGGAAATTGGTCTTCTGAAAGCCCACAGTTAGCTAACTTTGAGAATGTCCTACACACTATTCAGTGGATCTCTATCAAATCTAATATTAGCAATGGACAGACTGATATATGATTTCATATAAAGGTGAGGGAGACCCAAGGTTTATAGGTGAGGATTATGATATTATAACTACTAGTGTGATGTATGAATTCCAGTACATTCATATAACAAACTAGTTTCAATTATCACCACAGGGTGGCATTACAGGGCTGCTAGTAAAGCTCTTTGCTCACCTGTGCCATGCCACAGAAGGCACAGGGAACAATTAATTCCCCCAATTTCCAATAGGCCCAAAGGGTGCTGTTTACCTCCTCTGTCTTAGTCAAGCTTTCCTGAAGTGCAATATTTATCTGCCCAGCTGGCGCCGTCTCTTGTGAAGAGCTTGAACCTGGACACAACAAAGTGATCCAAAAATCACGTTATGGCAGTTAGATGATCTATATACACTGTAAGAGGTAAGTTCTGTACACCTACAGCAAAAGTTGCTGGCAACTTTTGTTCCAGTAGATTTTGCTGTAGGTGTACAGCAACTGACTTGCTGTAAATTTACAGCAACTTCTACTGTAAGTTGACAGCAACTTATACTGTAAATTTACAGCAACTTCTACTGTGCATCTAAAGCAAAAGTTGCTGGCAACCTTTGTTCCAGTAGATTTTGCTGTACATGTACAGCAACTGGGTGCTGTAAAGTTACAGCAACTTCTACTGTCGGTTTCATATTATTGTTCTTATCAATTTATATCAATTGATACGCATGCATGGAGAGTACTTTCCTGCATAATAGTTCAATCTCAGCTAGGATAATACACACTACACAATGTAATGGTTTAATCCTGCTTCAGTACAGCTGAACCGTATTTGATACCAGCTTTTCCCCAGTCCGTGCACTTAAGTATTTAACTTTTCCCACCAATGTGGTGTCTATTCTATACTTTTGCTGTTTTTTTGTATTATTTTTTGTATTATTATGCAAGTATCAATACACTTATTGATAACTGCATTCAGTCTCTCTCATCCATTCTTATTCTACGATGTCTAGAGAGTTTGTGAGGCTTTATTTGACCCGGGAAAGGGTTTGGTGGAATAATTAATACAGAAATAGTATACTGCTGCCACCTAGCGGCAGAAATCTACAGCACAATGTACTGTAAATGTACAGCAACATTGTCGGAGACCCAATTTACAGTATATAATGCTGTAATTATACAGCAAATAGTACTGTTATACCAACTACAGCAAAAATTGCTGTAATTGTACAGCACATTGTGCTGTTTAAATACAGTAACTTCTAACAGTGTATTCTATTGATTCTACATGTAACTCAGTATATAAGTCCTTTAGTTTAACATATTAGGAAGTAGAAAATGTAAAGAAAATGGCTTTTACAGAGCTCTATTCTATGGGAAGGCCACTTGAAAAAGCCAGTTCTAAACTATGGATGACTATACAAGCTACACTGATATTCCTAGGCTCCCCGTACGCCCAATCTCTCAGTCACTAGTGCCTAACCTAGTAAGTAATTTTTTGGCTCCCTAAGGCTATACGACCAACCTAGGCAAGTTATTATTGCCAGGTTGGTCAGTACTGACCAACCCACCTTAGTCTTTTAATTTCCAGGGGGAGCCACTGGCGATTTTCTAGGATAGAACCCCCGATCCTCTGATTATAAGGCAGGTATAATCACAACTGTACTACCTATTATGGTGGGGTTGGTAAGAACTGCTGTGTTATTGTGTCATAATCTCTTATTGACATGACACAAGAGGGCAGCACAAGCCATGGAATATAAGTTTGCCTGAGAACCCTGAGAGTTCAGCACAGAAGGATGCATCTATACCCGTTAATAGTTATAGCCCATAACTTTCACAACCCCCATAGGGTCAACATTAACTCGCTGCCCCCCCCCCCCCTAATGCGGTGACTTTTAGAAGTTCCAATGGTGGCCGCATTAGAGGGAGTGGACTGTACATTATAGACTGTTTTAATCTGCATGTTCATGTTGTCTGCCTGTGACAGGTCTGGCGGCGGTGGTGGCGGCCGTCATGTCGTCCTTAGACTCCATCATCCTCAGCTCCAGCTCCATGTTCACACAGAACGTCTACAGGATGAGCTTCAGGAGCAAGGTAAGAGACACTTGGTAGCTAACCATTGGGGAAATGCCAATTTGTACTACCGCCCATTTTCAGTATGGTATTAGTCGCAAGTACAACTATTTAACCAGACAAGTTTATAAAGGGCGTATTATCAGCAGAGCTTACTAAATAAGTCTGATTAAAATTGCTATATTTGAATCGAGTATAATGGTAGTGACTGTTTTATAGTTTAGTATTGTTCTGGTGGGGCAGTGGGATGGGTGAATGCAACTATTTTAATCACCACAGTGTAATGTTCTTTCTGTGTATAATGTATGGAGTTTGGCAAGCAATAACGGACGAGTCATTTATTACTAGTGGGGGGGGGGGGGGGGGCTTGCTGGATTTTCCCAATATGGCAACTTTTATTCCGATCTCCCCACCAGTTAGCTGAAAGTATCTCAGCCCTCCACTGCATTCAGATTTTGAGAAATATCCCTGTAAAATCGCATGTGACTGTGGAATCATGCGCGTTTGGTTTTTAATTTTGACCCCACCAGCATGGAGGCTTTTCCAGGTTGCCCCCCCCCCCAACTGAGGGACTGTTTTTCATTTAACGACCCCCCCTCCTATATTCACCAAGCCCCCCTCCCCCAGATGGCTATAAATGACTCGGCTCTAACACCATGTAACACAGCCTTCCCCTACCATGTCCTTGCAGGCCTCGCAGGTGGAGTTGATGGTGGTACAGAGGGTGTCCCTGCTGCTGACTGCCGCTATATCTACAGTCCTCGCCATCTTCCTAAAGTCCATCTTTGACATGTTTTACTTGGCCGCAGACATGGTCTTTGTCATCATGTTCCCCCAGCTCACATGTGCACTAGCCACCCACACTGTAAATGCCTATGGCTCATTTGTTGGCCTATTCCTGGGGCTATTTCTAAGGATGGCTGGAGGGGACTCTGGCCTCAATATTCCAGTTCTCATCGAGTATCCATTCTATAATCAAGAACAGGGTCAAGTGTTTCCATTTAAGACATTTGCTATGCTATGTGCTCTTGTGTCTAATCTTGTAGTTTCTAATCTGGCGAGGGTTCTATTTAAACGGGGTATTCTGCCTACTAGATGGGACTTTGCTGGGTGTATATCAGAAAAGAAGAAGGATGAAATTATAGACCAAAAGGAACCAGTCCATTTTAAGTCAACAGACCAGATTTTATATGATACAAAATTATAATATTAGCCCAAGATAATGTTAATCTATTTGCATGTGAAGGGAAAACAATAAAACCCATTAACGAACAGAAAAGGTTCCTTATTATTTTAGAAACTCAGACTAGGAATAACATTTTCATGACAAATGCTGTCCTAAATGTTTTTGGTTCTTTATTAATAGTGTTCACAATCTCTGCAAATCGTCATTAATGGCTGTAATGGGACGGATTCATATTACCCTGTTTGCCCTTGTGTCAGCTGAAATAATAAAGAGAAAAGAGTGCAAGCAGAGTTTCTACTGTTTTATTGTACATTTTGAACAGCAAACACTCAATTACAATCATAACTTGTGATCACAACCAATAACATAATGATTATGATCCTGACTTCAGTTCCAATACAATCTCTGACAAAATATAATATTTCATTTTCACAGCTCCAACAGGCAATGGTAATACATGTATAGTTATAATTACATGTATTATGTCAAGTCATGTATGTATATACAATAATAAAGACTATGTTAGAATAACATAACGTTGTATTGTATCAGTTTCAAAAGCAGTTTCATAAATGAGGGTAGGATAGTCAATATTTCTTTCACGAATGAAAGCGAAGAGTTACATGTTTAACAGCTGCTTCACCAAAATTGAGGTCCAGTCATTGAGGATATTTTGAAATGGAAACGGAAGAGGTACAATATATGACACTTTTACGTCATGAATTAGATAGTTTGTACACAGCTAAAGGGGTATGTATTTCTTTAGAAATAAAGTACTGATACAATGCCTATGGTGTCAGAATAATCAAAATAAAATCGATTCTATTTGCCGTCCATTCTAGAAGTAGATAAACTCTGTAGTGAAAAACCAGTGACAACTTACTGGGTATAATTGGTGGCTCCGACGGAACCCTATGTTGTAAGGTTTGAATTTAATCTATTTCATCTCTTATGACATATTGCCCTTTCCCCAACACATGATCCAAGAACCCTTTCAAATTTCACCTAGATTCTGACATTTCATATTATTGCCTTTGCTCCAAGAACCCTTCCGATGTGTACCTTAGAATCTTAGATTCTGACAAGTTCTGCTTCGCTGCCCTGACTACCTATAAGCAGGTGTTAGACCCTGATATGTACAGCCCTGTGGAGACAGGTTGACTGCTGGCAAAGACCAGGTGGATGCATTATGCCTACTTCTAAAATGTGTGGGGTGCTACAGTGTTCTATGTATGGCAAATTAATTTAGAAATAGTGAAATTAATGAGGCACATCATATCATATATCTGCATAAATATAGTCTAAATTATAGCCAATTCATAAATGCATCCTATTGCAACCAACTATCACTTTTACTGAATTTAGACCAATTTCACAGTTTGTTGAGACTGATTGAAGCACGCACTATTTGGAAAATGGCCTTCTAAAACATGTACATACATGCACTTATCCTCTTAGCTCATTGCCACCGTCCACGGGGAACTTTGACCGATTAAGCCCACACATATCCTATATGACTATATGATTAGAGCCCAGTGGACGGTGGCCATAAGGTATAAACAGTGCCTACTGCTAGAATGGTGGAGATCAGTTAATCAATTACCAATGCTTAAGTAAACCTTCCTATTACACTAACTATTTTCTATCTTTGTAATTCCGATTGTTATTACTGAAATTCAACAGCCAATGATGAAGCCAAATTCAACAGGACGATAAAGTATGCAATATTTTGGTATTTAAATGAAAGTATGAATTAAAATGTGTGCCCGTAAAAATATTAATTGTTCACTTCAAGTTGTTATTCAAATATGGTAAAGCTACATTCAACTCAATTCATAGTTATAGCCACCGTCCACTTGGGTACTTCGGGCGATTAAGCCCATCCATTGCCTTTATAAGTTCGGCTGATTATAGCCCAGTGGACGGTGGCCATCAGCAACTTATAATATGGCACCATAATAAACTGTAAAATTGCGAAAATAAAAAAAGAGGCAACTGCCACTTGGAAATTTCCTTTCAAATCACTTAGTACTTATGTATTTCCTGTAGCACAACATTCAAACATGGCAAAGTACCATTTATATCTATTCCAGCTTCTTGTCATGATTTCAAGATTATAATGAGCAATAATTCTTTGTCTCATATTTACATATCCAACCAAATTGAAATGCAGGTACAATGCTACAGCTGTCTGTTTATGTACACTATAAACAAAATGGATATAATTATATTTGGTACCATGAACCATTAAAGGTACAAATAACTCTCGTTAGGCAGTAACCCCCTTTTCCAACAATGGCCGTTTATTTTAACTGAACAAAGTGTATAATCAATATATATATATATATATATATATATATATATATATATATATATATATATATATATATATATATATATATATATATATACATACACACATATAAGTATACTATTATGTATATATTACATTATATGGTAACATTCAGCTTTCCCCCTATACTCTGAATGCAGGCATTCATCATAGCCCAAACTCTGACATTTAAAGTCCCCCCCCCCCATTCAAGTCTGAATAATGAAACCACGATAGAACAACCAAGATGTATCATATGAATTATATCAAATACAGATTAACAGATACTGTATAATATACCCGTAAAATATTCATTAACATCAACACTGATTTATATTTCTAAATATTTATCCACACAACATTCAAATATTAACAGTATTTGGCCGGCTTATAAATCACGTCACTCCATATAACTGGACTTGACAAATATTACGTTACTCTATAAAATAGAAATAGGCTTACATACTCCGCCCTCCTTTGACATACAAGTCCATGTCTCATTCATCAAGTGGGGAACATCATACAGTCTTACTTTGTATATATACACCCGTTTTTATACATAGAAAGAAACTGAATTGTGATAGTTCAAGCAGTTGTGAGCAGTATACAAACGCCAAATTGTCACTATGCAGAAAGATTCCTGGAATTAGGACAGAGGCATTTTGAAGCAGGGTATCTGGACTTTAGCAATATGCAGTAGCAAGGCTCTGCGGACGTACACTGTTTAGGTACACACGTGATATGCTTTTATCATGAGCTCAACTTTAGGATTGGTTTACTAGTAAGTAGGTGATAAAGCCACATATATATACCTTATAAGATGAGAACTACTTTTATATCGGTCAGAGACCGTGTAGCAATATCACAACTGTTCATATAGATTTATAAATAAGTCATCCATTCCGGTCTATTTCTTGACAGCAAAACTCCCTAATTATCGAAATCAAAGTCGGAATGGCACATGCAGCATATATATCATGACGGTGCATCAATGATCTGTTATGGAAATTCATGTAATTAAACTTTAAAGGGATCGGCATTTTGTAATGGGAAGCTCCTATGAAAGCCATATTATTATGTACGCATACAAGAACTTTGAGTTAAACGATATAGCCATTTGCTTTCCTTAAAAGTAAATTTTTCATGTAAACTATGGCACATTAGCGTGAGGTACCTACCTATTTAGTAACTAGTGATTAGATGGTTCGATCGGAGTATTGTGCACAGTAGAAGCAGTGATACAATTGTCGGAGCTTTGTCGTGAGAGGTTTCTGAATGATCTAAAGTATTGTTGTATCTATTCGTTATTTGTAAATTGTATCTAAAGAGATGGCTTAACTATGCTACTGATTGCAATCATAACTATTCACTGATTCCTATGATTTATGTATACACATTAAAGCAAACATCTTTTATAGCTATGCTACAATTGCGATGTTGTTTAATCTTTTTTTGAGGAAAGATGACATTGTTTGTAAGATCAAAGCACTGTCCTATGGGCATCGCCAAAAGAGAGAATTTCTGCGTAGTTATAGAAGAACGTATCAAATGAACCCCTACAATATACATTCTAAAATCAGATAAAAATAAATACAAAATGGCCTTTTATAGAATAGACATCACCGGGCCTTCATTAAAATACTATTAGTCTGTCTGGTCTGTTACAAAAGGTCGAACACAACAAATCATAATCATAGTACCACAACAGTTTTCATTGCTACTTTACTGTGGTCATGGCATCTCTGAATGACTTCAATGAAACAGCTGTCATTTGGGCAACATATATACTGACACCAAATTTACATTTGGGGCATTCTTTGTTTGTCTGCGTCATACATCACTGGGTTTAGATATCTAGATAACATGTACACCTAGGATTACTTACTTATGTTCTTATATGGAACCCAAAACCCACAGCACCACTGCTACAAGCAGGCAGACATGAACATCCAAAACGACAACATAAGCAGTGCCAAATAAAACACTGTGATGTTACAACTAACAACAGCTATGGCATGTACTTTGAACACAAGTATTTGCACAACACAAATGATTATAATTGCCACAGTAATCAAGAGGCATATAAACATGTAGTCGTACTAGTTTGAGACTAGGTGTCCCCTTGATTTCAATTAATATATAACAAGATCATAATGGCCCATTGTTCATAATGCTAATTTATACACTTTTCATTTATCAATCACAATAGCTACATGGTTAAATACATTATATACACACCGGTTCATGTAAGGATGATGCCATATACACAACCAAAAGGGGTTAGCAATGTGGGCACCAGCTGGGAATGCAAGTCTTTGTGTAATTGTGTGCAAATAAATCGCTTTATACTTAGCAGTAAGGCATTTCAAATGAAGAACAGACACCATATATATACTTAGAAATTGCGGTAATGTTACGTGAACATCTTGTATACAATGAGCAAAGAAATCTCATTACAATTAGATATTATGTATAGTACAGATATATGGATTTCCTTTGTCATCAAAACGAAATCATCTTTCTTATCATTTCCTCTAGAATGAACTTTGGGAGAATATATTGGGTGTATATTTTAGAGTTAGATGTTGAAATGTTCGCATTGTTACCTTATTCATATGCCTGCTTGTCAAATCATTCATATAGATGCTTGCTGGAAAATTCACATCGTTGAACTATGCTGAACTGTTCTACAAAGATGCCTTCTTATCATGCCTTCTCATCTTCCTTTGATAACATTAACATTAGGACAATCTCTTAATAACTGTCGTTTCCAAATTCAATTCCAATAAACCAACAATATATATATATTATAAGTACTATTATGTTCCCATGTATTAGTAATATTATATACACACATAACCTCTCAGATACCAACAGGTAAATGTCTTTATGTTTTCTGTATACACCAGAATTATATCCCGTAGCAGTATATGATACATACATTTTAGATAATGACATTGTATACCAGAAAGTTAAGTATCATTCTGAATATAATTCATGTACTTTTGTGGCCCTCAGATATTGGTCTCAAAGTCTGGGTGGGGTACCTGGTGACTGTTGTGGCAATATCTCTATCTTCAATCCTTAGATATTGATATTTTAGTCCGACCTGGGTCTTTTATGCTGTAAACACAAAGAACTGATTTATTTATGTATACACAAGAAATATATATCCTATGGCTATATATAATATACTATGTATGTTATATCAGTAGATATTAAGGTATCCATATATATATATATATATATATATATATATATATATATATATATATATATATATTATATATATATTCTCTAATGGCGTTGAGACTCTGTGAATCCTTAGACACTGCTCCCAGTGATTGTGTGAACCTTTGTATATGATACCTTATGTTATACACCTTGTGAGGAGTGTGCCAGTAATCAGATACTGATCTCAGAGGCCGTGGAGGAGCCCTCTCTGCAGGTGTCGTGCAGGATGACCTGAGGCACTGAGTCACTCAGCACCACCCTGGTGTTGACCTTACTCTGCTGGGGGTCTGGGAGCAGCTCAGTATTCACCTTACTGAGGTGCTCAGGGTCTGAGGCACTCCTCTCCTTTAGAGCTGCTGCTTCTGTATCCGCTGCAGCGGGACTGTTATAGTGGTTGCCATTGGAAAGTCTAGGTGGGGGTGTCTGTGCTGTGCGGCTCTGTGTGGGGTGGCTTTGACTGCTGTGGGGTTCTGGGGTGGTAGTGGGACTGTGTGGGGTTCTTGTGTGGGGTATGGGGGAGTGGGAGTTGTGGTGTGATTGAGAGGAGTGGTGGCTGGGGCTGTAGTGTGAATCTGTGGGAGGTGTTCCTTCTGAAAATGCATGTCCTGTGTGTGATCTAGGAGAGTGGGAACTGTGGGGTGAGTGAGGGGATTTAGGGCTATGAGGGGAATCTGTTTGGGATGATGCTTCTGTAAGAGTACCATATGTATGTCTTGTGTGGGGTATGGGTGAGCGGGGTTGGTGGGGTGAGTCTGTCAGCGGTATAGAGTTAAAGCTGCTGGCAGGGTGTGAAGACTGTACGTGTGAGGCATGCTGAGGGCTGTTATTTCTACTGAGCGGCTGTAACCGTGGAGGTGGGTGAGGGACAGGGTGGGTGCAGGCAGGCAGGGAACTTGTCCTCAGGGGGGCACTGTCTGTTGTACTACCATCTCTAGTAGCCAGGTTCAACTCAGGACTAAGTAAGTCAGCCAGACCGGGCAGACTCCGCGCGGCCCGCTCACTGTCCAACGGCCGCTTGAGCATTGTGTCGTCGCAGTCAAAACTACTGGACTTTCTGAGCACCTCCTTCTTGCACTGCATGGGCAGTGAGGAGGTGCTGCCACCTGTACAGGGGGGCAGCAAGGCAGGGAAGTCCTGCTCTGTGCTGCTCAGCCACAGTTGCCGGCTGAGGTTGCAGCCAGGCCCACTGAAGGCCCCGAGCTGGGTGCCGTCTACACTAGCTGACCTGCCAAGGGCCAGCTGGCGGCGCGCTGCAGCCACCCGCTTGTCCTTACAATGGGGCTGGTTACAATGACAGCCACGCCAAGGCAGAGACGACAAGGCCTGGAAGCGCTTCAGCGAGGGCTTCTCCTTGGTCTCAGAGCCCTCTGGGTCTTGTCTCTGACTAGATGGGGTCCCAGAGACTCTAGGGCAGGGTCTTTCTGGCACTGCCATAGTAGAGGTTTCCCGGATGGCTTCGATTGCTGCGACTGTCCTTCCTGATGCCTGAGGTGAGGGTGGTTGGGATTTGACAGCGTAAACACTGTCACTGGCACTGCTGTCCTCTGGGGGTGAGGTGGACGAGTTACGGATTCTCTGTAACTCGTTGATCATATCCTCCGTGATGTTGACATACTCGTGGTTGTTGTTCATCATGGCCAGGGATGAGCTGTGATCCAGATCTGAGGATGAAGGATCATTGCCTGTTGTTGGCAATCCATCCGTGTCAAAGCTTGACTCTTCTCGAGGCCTCATCAGTTGATATTCAGGACCGGGGGAGCGCATCGATTCACGGGGAGACCCATTACAGCAATTAAGCGTCATTTTCTTAATTCCTGATGGTGAGGGTGATTTGGACTTGCCATGGAGAGGTGCACGAGGGGAGTGGCTGCCCGTAGGGACGGAGCGCTGGCTGGATTCCAGCGGGCGGCGAGCTCCCCCAGGAGATTCACCAAGTGGTAGGAGAGGGAATAGCCCCAGGGTATCCCTGTGAGCTGGTGGAGCATCCTGTCCCAGCCAGGGACCTTCCTCCTGGTCACTGTCAGCTCCGTCACCCATCTTGTCTGAACCACGCTTGTGCCGGATGAGGGACAGTAAGGCTGACCCTGCACCAACCGGACCCTCGCGCATCGCTGACCGCAGGATGCCATTGCTGCGATGACAAGTGCAGCGCAAGGGTCCGCTGCCATTCATCAGCACAGCCTCACCATTGGTGTTGGAGAAGCAGCAGGTGCTCTTATGGTGCACCTGCCGGATAGGGTTAGATGAGGAGCCATTCGCCATAGGTAGCGGTTCTGGTAGGGGTCGGTCGGGCAGGGCGCGACCAGAAGAACCGTTGGTAGCCCTCGTACTGCTGTTCAGTCCTGCAGCTTCCAGCTGGGCCGCACTAGCTCCACTAATGGAGTTACTGCGACTCATGCGCTT